>CM053989.1:24143233-24358233 GCA_028641955.1 Protonibea diacanthus
TATAAAGGAATACCCCATCAAAAATAGACATATACTACAAACCAACAGGCCTTTTCCTAAGCCATCATTTGGACTTGTCATAGTGAGGTGTAAGTAATCACATAATGATGGCTCAAGGCAGAAGCATACAGAATGGTGAGGTCACCAGGAACACCTCCCCCACTCAAACGCTGCTGGGTAGATCCACTGTGCTGTCAATCAAAAGGCAGTTTACTGCTGCCTCCACTGTTCTTGCTATTTTGGCTCACAATACAAATCAATACAGAAGCTGCTTGCGAGTGTTAAATAAATGTTGACGTCAATAATGAATGAAAACGATTGAAAGTTAGTGAATTTAAAGTTTCTCATGGATCTTGGAATGGTTTCTTTGCACATTGTTGACAAAATAAACTAACAGAGGATACTATGAGGATAGAGGATTATACTGCAACCTTTAAGAATTCAAGCTTACTGAGGCTGTTGTTCAGACTGTTCAGAACCCATTTTTCAGGCAGTACCTTGCTTATAAGTTTGATGTTTTTGATTTGACTTTTCTTTTGATACTTTTGAGCTGAAATACATAAATAACTGAGTTATTGTGAAAGATTGTGTGGAAGCTTTTAGTTGATCTAAATCAGCCACTTCCAAACATTATACGGTCTATTTATTAGCTGTAATAATACTGGTAATATGTTGTGAAACTTGTTCCAGAGGGTTGGGTACATTTTCAAACTACATGAAAACAGGATAGGTCTTTATATTTCTCAGCAGCAGCATTTCTGGGAAATGTGACATTAAATGTGACAGTTTGTTTTGTGATGATAATCCTCCACCTCAACAGCGGACATACCTTTAAATTCTCTATTTTAATTTTCACATATTCAAATAAGGCCTTGTCCCAAATAACAGCCATGAGAGCAGCCATTATGAACAAATATAAGCTGGTCACTACTGAAGGTAAAGAATTAACTGTCACCCTCTACATTATTAAATCATAGTCTCATGGCCTGTTCCTCATTAACATTAGCTACTGTCAGTAAAATGTATCACTTCACATTCAAATCTAACAATAAAGGTAAGACTGAAGGACTTTTAATGTGAAATCTCTACAGGAAGTGTTGAGTTTGTCTGTTGTACTGATGGATTTGTGCTGTGGATAAGCAAGAAGCATGAAGTGTAAGTTCAAGTATGAATTTGAATCTCCATTAACAAAAATGAATATAGCATGTTTCTACTGTAGCCCATTAGGCCTGGTTCTCCCTGCTATCAAGGTAAAAAAAATTACAGAGAATTTACAGTATTAATGATTTATTAAATAAAAGTATGAACAGCAGCTTTAAATGATCTTTCTCTCTGATGTTGCTAAAATGTAAAAAAAACAAAAAAAACAACTGCTCTTATCAGGAGGATATATTGTCTTTTAGAATACATTCCTCATTCTTTTCTTAAGCAGCTCAAATGTGTTGACTTCTCCATGCAGTTCAGTCACATCAGTTGGGCTGGGCCTGTTTTAGTCTTAACTATTTACTTCTGTAACTGTATCAATGCAAACAAGGACCACAGACCTGGCCAAAGAATCTTTCTGGATTTTAAACAAACAACAGTTTCTTGACATATCTCACAACAACAATACCAACTTGCACACTTGCACTGGTCTGGTGATAACACTCTGGACAGTATCATGGACATCTAGTAGATAAAAAAAAGAGACTTTAATGGCTGACACTTAAATGAAGACATAATTGTATTCAAAATAAACCAGCAAAGCATACTTGTTGTTCAACACCTTCCAGCTGTCTAAAAGTGCTTTCTGAAACATCTCTACTGAATAAGGCTGTTGGCTAAAAAAAAAAAAAAAAATCTCTCATGCAATGCGTTTGCAATTACAGATCAAGAACAACTTTGGTTTGCTCCAATACAACTGCTAAGAGGACACTGAACAGTGAAGACTGAACGTGGGACATTCACATGGAAATATCTTGGCTGTTTTTTTTTCTTCTGTGTTCCATTTTTTATACAACAAAATAGATCATCTGAAGGGTTAACCTGCATGGCTGCTGCTTCCTGTTAATCATAATCATCATATTCTGGATCCATATTTTCACCCTGGTAGTACGTCCCCTGTGTGGAGTAGGACCTTGTCTTCATTGAGCAGTTGGTGTCCATCAAAATGGCCTGAAAAAACAATTGTTGAATAAAAGAGCTTTTAATTACCAAGTAAACTTCAGGCCATGTTTCAGTTATGAGAAGGTTCCAGGTTTTAAGTTCAGTTGTATAGATAATTCTATAATCTTACTATGTGAGTTAAAGTCATGTTGAAATAATACTTTTAATTCAGTTTTGTTTTGTGGAATTAAGTAACTACTGATAGAATCAGGAAATTAGCTCAAATTAGCAAATGAGTGAAGCTATTTAATGTGGATTGGTTAGGTCTGACCAACGTCCAGAATCTGGACATTCCTGATCAGACATCCTTAATGAAATTTTGTCAAATGGACAACAACAAAGCAAACACTGATGGAGGGAAATGGAACGTGAGATGATTGGATGGGTGTGAATACAAATAGAATGTGATGGAGAAGAGGGGTGATGAATGATAGCAGAACCTGCATGCAGACAAACAAATGGATAGAAGGGCACCTGCCCTGGATGGAGCTGCAGGATAAGGAGGCTCAGCCATAAGCATGCAAGGTGGAGATTTGCATTCAGTCCATTGATGTCCAATGATGGAAACAACATTCACATTGTTTTGTAAAACATGACTGTATGTGTTTGTGTGAAGCCCTTCATAAAAAAAAACTTGAAATAGAGTAAGTAATAATAACAACAGAACTGAATTGATATATATATATCAATTCAGTTCTCCAGTCTGAATTATCTAAAATATTGAGATTTCATATTGAGATTTCAAAAATCATTGAGGCTTCGGAACACTAAAAATTAGTGTTTCTCCAAAATATGAATATTAATCCTTAACTTTTCATGACCTGTAATTGGTCATGGTGTAAGCAGGATATACGGTATCCTGCTTACACCATGACCAATTACTGCAGAGCATGAGATTTTTCATGTGTCTGTTTTACATTTTTATGGAACTACACATCACCACAATGTCATTCAGACTAGAGGCGGTGTAAGAAAACAGTGCTGTTGACGGTATGACTGCTGACCTTGCCTTTCAGGGCTTTCATATTTCTTAGTGTCTACATGGGACTTGGTTGACTATATTTGTGTTTTTAATATATGTGTTTTGAATCTTACAATTTTCTCTTCTTGTCCTGGTGGATTCCTGAGGAAGAGGCAAAGAGGAGCAAAGAAAATATCCACTATTCCAATTATGGTCATCACCCAGGGAAAGCCAATACTCTCAGCGATGGATCCTCCAATAGATGGCCCTACATCAGTAGAGGACAGACCACATACTTGGTTTTGTATGACTGAGGGCAGCACTTTTCATTGCAGCTCCGCACTGACGAGATGATATAATGGTAACAACAGGGTAAATAGACGTAGTGACCTATCATTTTTAGATTTATTGGAAATAATAAAAAGTTATTACTCATGGCAGATGACCGAGTACAGTCTAGACCTGCTCTGTATGCTGTCATGTGATAACTTTTACTATGATTTGGCTCTAAAATGAATTAAATTGAATACTACCAAATTACCTTATTATTACACCAATAAAAATACCCTGTTTTTTATTTTTTTATTTTAAAGAAAATATGACCCCATATCCATTTGGTGCTATATAAATAAAAGTGAAAAAACTGAATTTAAAAATCAAACATCACATTCTATGGTAGTATAAACTGAATAGCTAGAAAATGTGGAGTTGTGGAAAATGCAAAAAACACATTTCCTGTGGTTATAATACTTTATAATACTTTAAAAAGCGATAGATAGACATATTTGATGCATCATAATAATCAGGTAGGAAAGGCTAGAAAATGCAAAACCTAGTTAAAAATAAATTAGCTACATTTAAGTAATGTCATGCTGAGAGACAATATCTGGAAAGAAAGATGGTAGTTTCTGTGTAATAACCAATGTAACCAATGTCTTATTACATTCTTCTCAATTGTATGAAGGCATTTAAATAAAAACTCTGAAAGTCAGTGAGATAACCGGGAAACACATATGGTAGCAATTATGTAATAACCAATAATGAAGGTGGGCCTCTGCAATGACACCAAAATTTCATTTTGATAAACAAGATCAGCCAAAGAGTCATGTGTTTAACCTTTCTATCATAACCTATGGTGCCATCTATAATGTTAAGGTTTCATAGGTTTGGTTACTTCGGCTGCTTACCTAAAGCAAATCCCATACAGAAAGCCACATCAGCAATGGCATACACGCTTCCATAAACAGACACATGCCGCAGGTCCACAAGGTAACCCATTATAGGCATCATTGAGGAGTCCACCATGCCTGTAACACAGCACAAACAATGAAGATCACGTTCAGCAGTAAAACAAGGACAGTATTAAATTTAGCACACTTACCAATAGCAAAACCGACACCAAAGTTTGGAAGAATCAGACCATAGATGTTTGTTGCAAATGGAACCTAGAACAGATGACAAATATCAGAAAAAGTGTTTATGTGTTGTTATTATTTTTCAATTTGAATTTATTCCTATCTTTCACATGGGGATGAAATTGGCGAGATTTCAGACAATTTTAGAGTCAAAATCATGAACACAGACTTGACAGAATGACATTTAAAGAATAATGACACCTATAGAACATATAATATAACTATATAACAAAGGTAATATCCTGATACTTTCATATTTTATTATCAGTAGTTAAAATAATAACCTGGTTATGAGAGAACAAACATTTTACGCAGTGTTCATATTGCAGCACTTGTATGTAGTTTCTCTACTGTTGTGCTTCGACTGGATAAGAATGTAAAATATTTTGAGAGTGGTAAATGGTATTTAAAATGTATTGAAAGTATACTCACACATATTCTATAGAATCCAGCAACATTTATGATATATTTTGAAATCTTAGTGCTCATCAAATATCTCACAGATGATATTGGAGTGTAGTTGTCTCCCTTTCACTTACACATATTACACTGATTCCAACCACCGTTATTCCAATGAGAGCACAAAGCCACCTATAAGACAGAGAAAATGCAGTCAGTGTTATCTAACCTAAAACACTAATCAGCTACAATAATCTGCACAAAGTTAAAGGGAGTTTGTTTAACAGATTTATAACATACTGTATATTTAGAGGCTGGAGTTTGTCTAGTGCCTTATTACATCTGGATAAACATGCTGCAGCTTCAAAAACACATGAAAATCCAAAACAAATCCAAAACATGAGAAAAAACATGAGGCCAAACAAACACATTAGTGACAAATACAGTGCAAATACAGAAACAATGCAAAATCCAAAACACACAACCTGAAAAGAGAAAACACACCAACACAACAAAATGGAGCATGTCTGCAGCACGTTTCTGTTGTTGGGTTTGTTTTAGATGTTTTGTTGTGCTTCTGAATTGGCATTGTTTCTGAAGCTGCAGAATGTTTCCCCTCACTGAAATGTTTTGGGCCATTATAGCCTGTGTTGGGCAAGTTACTCTAAAAAAGTAACTAGTTAGAGTAACTAGTTACTTCTCCCAGAAAGTAACTAAAGTAGTTACTGAATTACAAATTATGAAAGTAACTAGTTACTTTGGAAAGTAACTATTGTGTTACTTTCAAGTCATTTTTTAAATGCTCAAATGTATCAAAGAATTTGAACCCCACCTCCATCCCTCTTTGACGGACTGTAAAATACATGTGTGTTCAATTATTTATGATAAATCTGAATATTAGAATGAAATGGACACTTAATATAATACGTAACAGAAATCCACAGTACACAAATCTAAACTATTTTAATGTTGCCGTGGGAAAGTGAGACTAGCATCCAATAAAATGTCATGGAGTATTGTAGATATTATAATTACTATGTTTATATAGTGTTTATGCTTGACACCGACGTGGAGAGGCTCTTGTCTCCAGGGCATAATGTGCATTTCACGGTTACACTCGTTCCCTTAATTTGTTGGAGGGAAAAGTAATGGCTATACTTCCATTTAAAGAAGGCTACTTTTGGATCAGACTCACCATTCCTGTTTCTCGCTGACTCACGTGAATGTCCTGTGTCGTCTTTGCATGTCTGACAATTTGTGTAAGCAATGCCGTTACTAACGCCATTACTTATAGCACCGTTATTCCCATCACTGATTATAGCACATCTGTCCTTGTCAGCCATCATGACTTAAATGATGCTGAAATTCCCCTCACAATGCCAAATATTCCTCTCCCTTTCCCAAAATGTTGTAATTTCTTACATGGGAACAAGTTTGGCACATTTTGTGTAAGACCCACTGATAGGAACTGAGTTAAGTTGAGTGTGATGATGAATGATGAAGCTGTAATCTTACTACGACAACAGTCTGTCTACAGCCTACTTTAATTCTGAAGAGGTTCTTTCACACATGTTGTCTTCATTGTTAATTTGTTTGGTTTGTTGTTTGTCATGTGTGAACAGAAGGTCACCGTTAACACCTGCATGTAAATAAAAGTATAAATAAGAAGTAATGCTAGTAGTAGTCAAATACTCCACAACAAAAGAACATTCTGAATGCACAAACCAAGTACTATTCCAGAAATGATGCCCTGTGTGCCCTGTATCATCAAGGCTTCAATAAAGCCAGCCTCACACACTAAAAACACTGAAAACTCATTTAGAGGAGAGGAAACAGATATCACATCCACAGTGGGAGAGAGAGACAAGAGAGTAGATAAGGATAATTTCCCTCCCTACCTCCCCATCTTGTGTGCCAATGTGCCGAAGATGTTGGTTCCAATAAGGTAGGAGATGGACGCTGGTAAGAAAGCGACGCCTGTGCCACAGACATACAAACAGGGAGAGAGATGAGAGACTGAAGGTGTGGGCAGCCTTTTCAAGATAAGCAGATCACTATCAGTGCCTCATCACTGAGCTGCTGTACATCTTCCATTGTCTGTAATGAAGACTTGTGCTTTCCACCTGCCAGCATATGACACCCTAATATCCTGTTCCTCACTCATCCTTTTTATCTGACCTAGACTTCAGAGTCTGGAGGAACAAACTAATAACACCAGAGACTGCAGGAAGCCCCTGTATAAAAAATCTCTAGCAGGATGGAGGAGAGACACTTTTGCACTATGTTAACTAAAAATGCATATATATTATATAAATTGGACAGGAGTAAATGAGGAGCAATGACTGATGGTATATTTAAGTGATGAATTATTAACCAGAGAAACTGATCGCCGATCCTCAGTAACAGAGAGTCACATGTCAATGTTCATAGGTCAGAAATATAAAAACTGTTGCAATTATAACATGGATGTTGATGTAAACACTATTTACATATGTGAAACTTGTTAATTAAATTACCATGGCATTAGTTACAGTTATCACATGAAGATGTTTCAAGTTGAACCCCAAACATAAAGTGTTATGTAACATATAAAGAACCATATTCGCTAGATCAATTAATGTGACCCTTTTGTCTGAAGATCACATTGGAGAATTGGGTAGTAGTTGTGAAACATTGTACAATAGTAGTGTGAATATTATTTTATAACAGTTGTGATTAGTAGTCTGACTCTACCTGAAAACAGAAAAAGAAATTCAAGTATCTTATAATCTGTCACTGAGTAAGGATAAAAACTGTGGATTGGATCTGATGCACAACAGTGGTGTAAAATTCATCAATGATAGTTAGCTAGCTAAATATTTGCCATTATCAAGCCAATAAGGGTTCCGAGACAGTCCAACCATACAATGTGTGTGTATGCATGTACTGTATGTGTCTTCTTGTATTTGTGTGTAGATATTTAAGGGGAAGTTTTGTGGACATTCTGTATTTTGTTAACATGTTTCTGTTCATATGTAAGAACATACACTGTATGCATAATATGTACTTTCTGTGTAAGCACTGAACAGAGTAAATACCTAGCTGCCATTTCCTGGCACACATGGTCTCCATCATCCAGATTGGCAGCGTTGGCTCCATCATGGCAATGGCCATATTTCCAAAACAAATAGCACCTGGAAAGGAAGATTAAGGATAAGTGGATATGATGTCAATTATGGTCTGTTTTTGTTCTTTGCTCCTTATTTGTTACTCTTCCACCTCCAACTGACTGCACATAAACACTCACATGTAAAAATGACCTGCTCTCTTTGTTGCAGTGTTGTCAAAGTAATTGACATGGTGGGGAAAGGCTCACTCACCGCAGATGCAATTTGCCTGTCACATACATTTGTATTACCCTACTTGTGAGGACTGTACAGTGATCCCATTGAATCCCCAGCCATAGCACAAAATGGCACCTCTTAAATATTGGGATTATGTCCAACAGGTGATCTAAGTTCATCTGTGTGTTGTTAAAGGTGTACCATCGTCAATGTTATGTTAGATAATGGCACACGCCTCCACTTCGCTTCAGGTCACTTCGCTTCAGCCCTTTTTGTTGACTTCAGCTCTGCCTTCAACAGAATTCACAATTCACTACTTCCAGATATCAAGAAACTCATCACCTCAACATCCCACCAGTCCTCATCTACTAGGTTCACATTTTCAGGCATCTGATTAGAATGCCCCATGCATGCCTAACTGGAAGTATTCTTGGAACAATTATATATCACATCTGGCCCATGAATGTTTTGGGAAAAGCTTTAAGAGCTAACAGTGCAACTCAGTCCCTGATACTGTAAGTAATAATAAACGGATGTATGTCACTGCAGTGACAAATATTTGTGACAAAGAACAGCCAGTGCTCTGAGTTGATTTAAACACACACAAACACACACACACACACACACACACACACACACACACACACACACACACTCAAACAATATTCACAAACATACAAAATAGTCTTAGTTTTTTTCTGAATGAATAGTAAACCCATTTAACATGCAGCACTCACTTCACAACAGAATTTCAAGCCATATTCTTGCTCTATTCCAGCAAATCAATCGTTGGCTTTGTGTTTGGTTGTCCAATAGACAAAAAATAAGATCTGAGTCAATTTCTCTGCCTGCTCTTTTTCCAGCACCATTCTAAAAGGCAATATCACACAGATGCTTCTCTGGATTGTCCTGACATCACATCTACAGTGCTGATATTATTTTCTTACCAGCTGCAATTAGAATGTATGGATCTTTCATTAGTGTTAAAAGCGGGGTCCCCTTCTGACTCTGTGAAGGAGGAAAATTCTGCGTCAAATGCAAATAAGCATACACTGTAACAATCAACAAAAAATCCACAGAACCTCAGCTGAAGATGCATTTTTAAACTTTATACTTTTTGCACACACTGTTTACATATTTACCTAATGTAATATTTATTGTAGTAATAGTGTTGTTAAATGTATGGGAACTGACTGACAACAGCACCTTTATTTACATAAACCATGAATAATAATATATTAAGAAAAAGAAAGAAAAGATTCTGAAAACATGCTCTGTCCTCTGTAACATTTCTAAAATCTGAATGAAGAACTGGCGTGGAGAAAATGAAAAGTCAAGCACATTACACAAACACAAACCTATGTGAGCATAATACAGCTGGTTCATAACTGAAAAGGACTTTTGTGTCCTTCTCAGAGGAGCCTTATTAAAATGTCTAAGCAGACCTATGGAGAAATGTTTGATTGTCTTCGACAAAGAAGACTGAAAAAGTGTAGGAATCTGCTAACGACCTGAAACAGATTCTCATGATGGCTTTACCGGAGAAAAAGACAGCATCTATCTCTTTTCTGAAGGACTCATTAATTAGTGTTAAAAATGTGCTATAATGGCCCAAATGTCTAATGTGTTCACTGAAGCCTCTGTCTAGCGCTTTTCACTCTCCTTAAGCCTAATGGCCCCATACAAATTCCATCTTACTACCACAATTACAGACAGGTACAGGTTCACATTACAAATAAAATGGACTATTTTAAATACAGTTACTTCTTTAAATAAGTAAAATGGGTAACACAGAAGAGATATATAGAAATTAGGAATACACGTCAAAGTCCACTAGACACTGATAATGAGAGCTGAAACATATGTGTAGCCACTATCATGATGTTATTATATAACATTTATATTGTTCAGAAGACAGTTGTGGGTTTTTTGTTGAATCATTTTATTTTAAGTTCCTCATTTAAGTACTCATTTATTTTCTTTTTTTCAAATAGCCTTCTAATTTGCTGTTGCCTTAGTAGACATAGTTAATGATACCCTATCAACTCCACAGCTCAAAGAAAAGAGCCTATCAGTGGTCTAATAAAGGATTACTTTAATAAATTACAGTTTGCTTTATTGATTTAATATTTAATTTGAGTTTCCTGTGCGTACACAGTAACTGAAATCTAAATACATTTCAGAACTGAAGGGTGGGTCCTGAATATTAAATGCTCTCTGAATGGCCATGTTTGCTTGGGTTAATGTCAGTCACTGTCAAGGTTCTATCTACATTTAATCCAGTTCATTTACCATTTACAAAACGCCATGAGCGTTTTGATGCATGTCATTCTTCTCTATTTCTCTCCCCATGTCCTGTATCTACTATCCAATTAGAACAAATGTAATAAAACAGTCTTAAAAATGTTCTGCAGCTGCAAAGGTCTTCATAATAAAGTGAGATATGCATCAGGAAAATAATTATCAAGGCAAACAAACTCACCTCTGGTTCCACCTTGGTTGGCTGAAGAACAATGAGCTGCAGAGCTGTGAAGACACACAGTCAATCAATTTATTATAAGCCTTTGATATTAAAAGAAGAGGTCTTTTCAAAAGCAGATGAAGTTATGTTGAACAATTCTCTCTACAGTGTTCAATGTTCTTGGTTTAGAAAGAAACTGTAACTGTACCTCCATCAAACAGAGCCAGGAAAGCCAGAACAAGGAAAGGAGCTGTCTTCCCAACAAAATCATACATCACACTGCCAAATGGGGGTCCAACTGTGGAGGACACACTGAATACTCAGTTGTGGGAAGATCATCTTTATAATCATTGCAGATATTGCAGCTTTTTCCCTTTAAAGACAACTCATGTTGCAACAGGTGTGTCAGCTTGAAAATTAGATATTTGCATTCAAGTTTTGATTGAGTAGCAGTCATCCATCGCTTTTCACTCACTTACACTTAACTGGTGTCAGAATGAAGAGGTGGACTAGACAGGTTTTTTTTTTTTTTTTTCCAGACAAATATGGATATATTTAGCTGGTAATATTGCCTGTGCAGCTTTGGACAATTATTAAATATTTAATGTCATGGCTGTTATTCAGATTAAGCAGCAGTATGTAACATTTATTTCTTATTTCTGTAGTTCTGTAGTCTGTTACTAAAAATGTTGCTAAAAATGTAATAGCTCAGCAAGGATTATGTATACCTAACATTCATACCTAACACTCCCAATGCCAGACCTCCCAGGGCGATCCCAATGGCGTGACCTCTCTCTTCATCATCTGTGTACACACTAGCAAGCATTCCCATTCCTGAAAACACAGATTATGCAATTCAAGCACCACTCAACTGTTGTGCCACATCGGGCTATTCCATTCAATGGGCACACCATGTTCTGTCAAGTTTTTAATGTTAAGATGTCTACAATATTATCTGCCCAAAGTTTTAGTGTCCATAGTGTGTTTGTTGCTGCTTAACATCCCTCCAGATGCAAATTCAAATTAAAGCTGCAAGCGGCGTTGAACGGGCCCTCACACATGTTGGCATGTTGGCATGTGCGCACGTTGGGCAAGTTTTAAGTCAATCAGATGAAGTCCCTGGGAGGAGTTTGTTAAAACAGAACATAAGAAGCAACCACTTTTTTCTCATAGGGTCAAATTTGACAAAATAGCCACACCCACACCGTTTCATCAAAATTCACAATTTTGATAACTTTTCATAGTCAAGGCCTTAAGAACACACACGCCAAGTTTCAATTAGATGGGATGAAATCCCTAGGAGGAGTTTGTTAAAATAGGCCACACACATCAGCCAGAATTGGGTCAAAGGGTCAAATTTGATGGAGCGCCACGCCCACACAGTTTCCTCAAAATTCAGAATTTTGATAACTTTACTCAGGAAGTCTATATGAACACACCTACCAAGTTTGAAGTCAATTGGATAAAATCCCTAGGACGAGTTCATTCAAATATGACCCCTTCTCAACCAGCCAGCAACACCAAAAATGGTGATTTTCATTCTTAAATATCTCATTTACTGTTAATTTTAGCCCATTGCTCCAAGAGACTTTTTTGTAGGTCTTGCCATGTTCAACAATTTGGCTGAGATTTCATAACTCTGTGTCCAAAACTGTGGCCATTTTTGGAGGGGCTCTTCCCAAGGTTGTTTCTGATATTTTCACTCAGTTTCACCACCGTACGGTCAATATTGTCCGAGCTGGTCATTCATTGTCATCTCGAAAAAGTAGTTTTTTTCTACCGCCACTAGGTGGCGCTGTGAAAATCACCAAATGTTGTCATGGCAATGTCTAGGCCAGACTGCCATTATATATCAGAGGTTTGGGGAAGATTTGAGTATTTTTCGCAAAGTTATAGCACGTCGAAATTTCATGAAAACACGCTGAATTTCGTGGCCCCGCCCCTCCCACACAGTAAATCCAAAACTCACGATTTTGATAACTTTTCATTGTCGAGGCCTTAAGAACACACACGCCAAGTTTCAAACAGATAGCATGAAAGCCCTAGGAGGAGTACGTTCAAATACGACCCCTGGAAATGACCCCAAAAACACGAAAACGCCAACTTTGAAACAAAATGGACACCGTGCGCTTTGTTGTAGCCCGGGTCACCACATGTTGGGGGAGATAGATGTTACCACCAAAGGCCATGTCTCTATGTGAAATTTTGTCAATGGCGGAGGCTCCGTACAAGATTTTGTAGGTGGCGCTGTGGAGCCATCTTGGTCCGAGCATCCATAAACTACTACTACTACATCATGAACTACATCATTCTTGAGGAATTTACATCAACAGTGACAACATACAACAAAAAATATATTCATGATGTGATGATCACAATAAACAATAAAATTATTATTAAGCTTCTGGCCACAAGGAAGTATACAACACCGCCAGAGTGAGACTGAAAGTCAGCATCAGAGAGACAAAGCAGAGAAATCAACCCAGACTGGAGAGAGACATAATACCAACAACACTAAAGATATGTGGCATGTGATCCAGACCATCAGAGCAGAAGCTCCACCATTGTGTGAGAGACATTGGCTGCTACGGGCAAATGAAAGCAAAATTTAAAAATCCACATGATAACTTTTGTGCGGCTTGGTCTGAAGATTCTATGTGTCAAATCTCGTGGAAATTGGACAATCTGCGTGACCTGAAATGCTTTTTGAAGGGTTTTTGAAGGGTGGGTCCAAAGTTATGAAGCTGAATGCACTTCAAACTGCACTTCAAACTTTAACGTGTTGGTGGCGCTAGAGAGTTCAATGTATGAGGTTGACAATGGGACTGTCCTGAATATGTGTGCCAAGTTTCAAAACCTTTCACAATGGCGTTCTAGGGGCTGCCATAGACTTCAATTGCAGCGGATATGGATGGGTGCCTTTGCAGGCTATGCTGCTAGGCCCCCAATAGCACTGGGGAACAATTTGAAAAAAAAAATTCTGTTGACTTAGATTATTATGCTGATTAAAACTAAAATTGGCATGCTGATTCCAAAATTGCAGTCAGTTTGCACGTTGCACTTCAAGTTTTTTCTCCACAGCTTACCCTCCAGATAAGCAAAATTCCACTGATTAGCTGTAGTAAGACTTGCCAGCTCCTTACGATTGGACTCATCTACACCTATGCGGCAACTTGTTTGTGCAGTCACAATTGAGACAGTGAGAGAGGTGTGTGCAGCTCCCAATAGGTCACTATTATCAATATCTGCACACAGAAAGCTAGCATAGTAGGAATTAAGAGGATTTGTGCTGGCCTTTCTCTTAACCTTGAAACCATGGGCATACCATTGTAAGTTCTATTTCATTTTAGTAGTTTTCAAAACTTGTAACTATTTCATCTTAGTGTTTTATTTACATAGGTATATATTTCCTTTGTTCCAGATCATGTCTGCTACAGCTACTTCTTGTTTGAAATGCCTAAACCACCCTGACTCCTTTTGCTATATTTGTGGTAGTTTCACCATTCCAAGTCAGAGGGCAAACATCAGTGCATTTGTCAAACAAGCATATCTTGCATATTTTGAAGTAAAACTTGGTGATCAAGACAAGCCATGGGCCCCTCACAAAGTGTGAAAACACGTGAAAAGTTGGCATTTGGTATCCCCATGGTTTGAGGGAGAGCAAAAAGATCATCAGCTAATTACAGCAGCCATATCCTTTGTAAAAACATAATAGTGTTAAATAAACATTGCAGTCATGGCTGTTTCTTTCATATTTCATTGTATGTCAATATTCATGTATTTGAAAATGTTTATAAAACAAGCACATATCTGTTAAGTACAGTATTTTTCATATTTTTTAAGAAAACAGGGATCCTATAGTTCAAAAACTTGACGTGATAGAGAAAAACTGAGATCAGTTTTGGATTCCACACCCAAAAATTAGTTAAAAACAGCTCAGACCTAACTCAACAAAAATTGTGTTCCCCAGTGTAATAGGAGAAGCTACTAACACACTGAACAGGCTCAGTGTGTAACACAAGAGCCAATGCTCATTCACTATCTCTATGTTAATATATTTAGACAGCCGAATAGTTAAATATACTCACTGGATATGAGCAACACTTCACTATAGAGAGAAGGCGATCTTACCAGCCACAGATGAGCAGGAGGAGCCCACACCTTGAAGTGATCTGGCCAGAAACAATAGAGTGTAGCTCGATGAGAAGGCAAACACTGCACAGTGAGAAAAGCAGAAGAAAACATCAGGTATGATGAAGGCATTCAGATTTTTTGATAGTGAAGTTATGTTGGCTGAACTTACTGATAGTAGAGATGAACATGATACAGAAGCCAGCAAATATGGGAAGTTGGTATCCTATTCTAAAAAGACAGACAGTTACTTTAATACAGTCAGCACATAATTAGTTTGAGATGTCTAAAAAATATAGATTCATATACACCGTTCACAAGAAGGTTAGGGATATTCAACTTTTGGGTAAAATTTATGGAACATGGAAAAAGTTCATGCTACAGTGATATTATATCATGAAAGTAGGGCATTTAACTAGAAGCATGCAATGGTAATTTCATCATCTCAAACAATTTATTGAAACAAAAATACCACTGAAAGCCGGATATCCCTAACTTTTTGTGAACAGTGTAATATATGAAATAAACAGCTTCATTTTCAGCATACTGTCTCCTAAAGCAGTGAGATATAATAAAAGGTGATTATTTGAATGGACAATGCTTCAGCCAGAGAGCAGTAATGTTGCAGTGTATATGAACAAGAATAAAATGAGTGAAATCTGTCAGTTTGAATATATTGTTGGTATGGTCACCAGGAAAAGTATGGAGGATGTAGACTGTCTCCAACTATAAGGTATCAAAAGGGCAAGTAGCTGTTTGATGATGCATGACAAATGAGCGTGTAAGTGTAAGTTGTGCTCTGTACATGGAATTGAGCTACTGTGCGAGTGTGCGAGTTAATGAATTTGAGGGGCTGTGTTAGTGAGTTTGCATGAGACCCTGATCGATAGTTTGGGTTTAGATAGGGATTATCAAGGGATTAGGGATAGGGATAGGGATAGGGTTTAGAGGGGAAAAAGTGTTTCAGATCACTGAAAGGATGCGGAACCCCTAAGTAGTCATACATTCATACTCTTTACAGTTTTCTTGTGAACAGTATGTAGTAAAACAGAATCATCACCTGAAAGCCAGCATGATAAAAATTAACTGCGTAGAAAGTAGTGTTGTGTAACACAAACAACACAAAGAAATCCTGCATTTGCATGACACATTGTTGCCAGTTACAATTGTTATCCTGACATTTTAACCAGAACACTGGAGGAGGATGAAAACATCTTTTTTCATTAAAAGGCTAAAAGCTGCCATGCACATCAGAGCTGTTGTATTCCTCCCGTAGATACCCGACATGCTTGACTTGCCTTGTATTGTCCTCTGTCAGGAGGGAAGGTGACTAAGAACCAGTAATGGGACTGTATTCTTCACCTCAATTACAGCATATCTGAGTGCCCATCTGAGACACTAAATACTGGCTTTGTGGTGAGAGCCAGTGATGTTGGAGCAGTCACACATCTCCCTGTACCCAAAACATTTATTTCATATTCTTTTTAGTAAAACCTTCAGACTGGCTCTGTTCTGGTAGCTTTTAATCACTGGCATTTATCAGTTTATTCTCTTCTTATTATAAGTTCTCTATAAGTAAAAATGAAGTCCAAATTTTAAAAAAAGAAAAGAAAAAGAAAAAAAATAATGCTTTATGACTGCACTCATGAATACACTAAGCTTTCTCTTTTCACTATTTGAACAGTCATAAAACATTATAGATGTGATTTATGGTGAATTATAACTTCAAGTGTCATGTGCATACTAGAGTAGTCATAAACTAGAGGTTGACTGATGGGGCTTATAACACATTATGACTACCAGCTGAACTCATAGTGTGCTATAACGTTTGTCATTGTGTGATAAGCAAAGTGAAATACATTTTAATGCATCTATAATTGTGAACAATGGTTGGCTGCCTGTTGCCATGGCGCCATGTGGTTGGCTGCCAGTTACACAAGCTCTGAACACTTCTCTGTGATTTTAGTTTATTTAGTACCTTTTTCATATTGTGTTTTTAATGCAGGGTGCCTACCAGGAATGTACGGCAACAACAAGCCCTGGGTGACCCGAAGCTAAGCCAAGCAGAGCTAAAGGCCCTACTGAATGAAAAGAAGATGGACTTTCAGTTCTAGGGACAAAGAAGAGCTGAGTAGGGCACAGAAGGAGTTTAAACATGTAACCATACATGTCTCATTAATGCATGTTAATGCATGTTACTAACTAAACTTCTTCCCTGGAGTTTCTGTGCTCTCTCGTCCAGCAGGTTCTCATGGATCGTGGCTGCTGCTGTGGTCCTGCATGACGTCCACTACATATATTATTACTGTCATTATTGTTACCATATCTCCATTACAGGTTATAGTTAGTTAATGATTTACTGCTGCTGTGCATCTGTGTCTCTCTGTCTCTATCACAGGTTCCACTGCTACTGTAATCATTCTATCATTCATTGTATTTCATTGTCATTCTATCATTCATTGTAATTATACAATATGTTTGTGTTGATTTGTTCTGTACACGTGACATCCATTGCACGTCTGTCCGTCCTGGGAGAGGGATCCCTCCTCTGTAGCTCTTCCTGAGGTTTCTTCCACCTTTTTTCCCTGTTAAAGGGTTTTTTGGTGGGCAAGTTTTTCCTCACTCAAACCGAGGGTCTAAGGACAGAGGGTGTCACTTCCTGTACAGATTGTAAAGCCCTCCGAGGCAAATGTACTTTGTAAATTTGGGCTATACAAATAAAATTTGATTTGATTTGATTTTATAGGGAGATGAGGAAGAGAAAGGCCACCTACAAGAGAAAGCTGAAGGAGCGCCTTAAACTTAACAACACTAGAGACATCTGGATAGAACTGAAAACTATCTCTGGTCACAATAGCAGAAGTCCAGTACCTGAGACAGAGACAGAGAATGGACAAACAAGCTAAATTTGTTCTTTAACAGATTTGACTCACTACAAGTGGCCAATTTCACAGTATATCCTCCATATTCAATTGATCCATTGTTAATATAAATTTATTGATAAGCACAGCTTGAAGATGCACCACCAAGTGTTAGCTCCAAAAATTTGTTGGCTCCAACTGTCATAATTTGCCTCAGTAGTTGTTTTTTCTTGAAGGAGTTTAAGACAAGGCACTGTGCTGATAAGTGTCACAGCTTGTAACACTCACATATGTTCAGGCTCAGTAAGTCATCCATTGTGCAGCTAGCCATGCATGAAAAAAAGAAAAATGCAGATACACACATACAGACACACATAATCAGGAATTTCGCTCTGTTTGATTCAGTTGGATTCAATCTGTCGGAGCTGACATGACATGAAACTGACGTGTTTACCATATGCAGAATTTGATTCCAGCACCACAGAACATAAAAATGGAGTCTGTTGCTGATCTCTCTCTTCAATGTATGTTTGATGTTAACTTAGATAAGACCATAAATGTTATGCTGTTCTGACCTGTGGCTAGCTTTCCAAACAAAAGGGGAAATTTGAACAACAACAGAAGCAGGGCACCTCTGTTGCCTGAAAGGACTCATGTCATACTTTGGTTACTTAGTCTGCTTTCTCCACTGTCATTCTGCTTTAATCAGCTGGAATCATTTGCTCTCCAATATTACTAGAGTTGTAGCAAATGCCAGATAAGACCATAACTGTAGTTATTACAAATAAATCCCTCACATAGATTGAGCCGAACACTGTCACATACAGTCATTTGCTATTTTGTTGACAGATCATGTTTTTTTAAAGATATTTTTTTATACATATAATACAGCGACAGCAAAGTCAGGTTCTTTACAAGGGAAATGCTATGTAAGGAATTCTAAAAGATATTTCATAGGTGAGTTTTTTTGACATGTAGTTATGTCATCTTGGTCTCTTTCACTGAAACAGCAATACAGATTGATTAGAGTTTGTTCACCAGACAGCCAATGTGATGACATACAGTAAAGGAGGCTGGATGACTTGTGGAGATGGCAGAATTGATTGGAAGTGTGTGTTTGTTGCAACACCACCATTCACATTAAACACTGTCATTTGAACCATTCTTAATTCAGACAGATTGACTGGTGCATGCGGTTTTGAGTGCACTTGCATACAATGAAATTTGAAAAACAGTTTGGATTATTCTCTCTTCATTGAACTGCTCAGCACTGGCCCTTTATAAACAGGGTCATCCCTGTATTTAAGTCCATCAGTCAGTCAGTAATAAGTGAATTTTAAGCCCACTTATGCACCTGCAGCTCCTGCTTTTTCATGGTCCCGATGTCAAAATGCTTTCAAAGTACTGAATTTCAGAACATATTAATTTTATTTTAATTCCAGTTCAGCTTTTGAAAATCTAGACACTTAACACAGCATCCAGTCAACTTCTACCGACACAAGCCAATTCAGAATATATACTATGTTGCCCATAACGTTGGAATAATATTATTACATAATGTAGAACTGTAATGTAATGTAGAACAATGATTCACTGAGTGGCAGAAATACATCCAGCAATTATTTCAATAACAGATTACTCATTTAATGTCAAGATTCAACATTTAGGTTTAGGATAGAATGCTATGTCTTCTGTGATAGTGAAGTAATAATCAGTTTGATGGAAAAGAATCAGTAGAATCATAGATGAGTTAATCAATAAGATATGATATGATGAGATATTTACTCCAAACATCTGTGTGCCAAACAGCCCTTAAAAACGTTCTTTTTGTTGTCCTGACAGCTTCAGAAGTGAGTGATATCTGCTCATTACTGTATGTGACAACAACATGGATTGTGATTGCTTTTATTCAAATACAAATTTGTTACAGCACAATGTCCTAAAGGGTCTGTGAAGACCCTTAACCAGATCATCTCCATGCTGTCAGTGCTACATAACTAACGTTTCCACACAAACACAATGCAGATGACAAAAACCTACCTGTTTGTGAGTGGCCCTATGAAGGGGTTGGTAATCAGCTGTACGGTGGCCTTGGAGGCAAACAGTATTCCCACTTTGACATTCTCATTGAGCAGCTTGCTGGTGGACTGTGGGCAGTCGGAGGAGTTCTGTGGCAGCTCTGTGGCAGCAGGAGCTGTAGAGACCAGGTCAGTAGACCTGGTTGTAATGTTGGAGCCCAAAGACCTGACAGTGTTGTCGTATAAGGACACGATGCTGTGGAAAGCTCCTGGAGGACCTGGCTGAGGAAGGGTCTTATTCTTCAACACTGTAGCTGTTGGCTCATCCAGGTTGTACAGGTAACTGGGAATGATGGGGACTGGCAGACATAAAGAGGCAAGATTGATGAGATTGGTGCAATGAAAGCTGACACAACCACTGACTGAAACGGCACTTGCGTAATGCTACATCAGATGCTGCAGCATTCTTCAAGGAAGATTCACAAGCATAATGTTTTTTTTGTTTTTTGTTTTCTCCCCTTACACTTCCACTCTAATGAGGTAGTGCGAGAAATTTCAGAAGTTCAGCTTGAGTTTTGAAGAATTGTGTTTAGAACAATTCAGATTATTTCCTTTGGATGGAATGGTGTAGGAACTAAAACATGTCATATATTGCTCAGTGTAATACAGTGTTAATGAGGTGTGAACCAGTGGCATCATTAGGAATGATCATTCAGTGCTTCAGCTCAGAATGTTTCAATATTTTATGGTCTGCAACAAGCTGTTATTGGTATTTTGGGGCTATATCTTGTTTGGGGAGTTTAAGTTGACAGAACTACATGCAACACCGGTTTCCCTGGAATAATTCCTGAACAGGGAGCTACAGTTCATGACCAGCAGGGTGACCTAAAACCCTGCTATTCTAATACAGATGAGTGGAACTTTATTAAGAGTGTAGGAGGGTGGAGGGAGTAATATAGCACTACACATGACATGACGCAGGCAGGAAGTCATAAGTTAATAATAAGTGAAGCTGCTGGTAAGAGAAAATAAAGAGGAGGATACATACAGACATTTGTACAGAGTGATTCGGTCGAACAGATTGAAGCACAGGAATAAAAAAAAATCTTCTTCCTCAAAGATTAAATGTAAACCAAGAATCCATGAAATTATATCCATGTCTTCAATCATGCTATGTAGAAACAGTTGTAATAGAAACATGTTGTGTTTCCTAACACGACAGATGATGAATTACAAAATCAGCACGATCTATGATGAGCTGACACATTATGTTCACATCAAGTAGGAATAAGTACTGATGTAGCACCTCAATCAACAGCTTAAAATAACAAATATACATGCTAAACTAAAGGAAAGAAAGAAAGAAAGAAAAAAAGAAAGAAAGAAAGAAAGAAAGAAAGAAAGAAAAACAAGACATTTGGATCATGGTCTGATATTGTCTGTAAATACCAAATAAGAAATAGATAATCATATATTGAATTAGAGATATGTGCAACAAACATCCACACAATATCCAAATAACATGAGTTAACGTGATTCTGATCTATGAAAATGAACACTGATGATAATTTTAAAGGCTATGGGAAACTAACCAATCTTATGATCTGTCTCCAGGTTATTTTCAATGAATTTTTAAAATAATTAAATTAATTAATTTAAATTCTTTATTCTTTTTTCTGATTTAATTCAGGATCTCTCTCAAATTCTTGAAACAGATGAGAGTGGTTCCATCTGTCTGGAAAAAATCCAGAATGATGACCAAAAAAATGGTCTGTGCAGTGAACAGCGACTCATTCTCTGGACTCTGGATACAGCTGCGATGATTTTTGTATATAAAATGGTTTAAATATGAATAAAACAGACCAAATACCATGAAACCCATCCAAGAACAATTAGAACTCCATGAAACCATGTAGATAATTAATTGAAAACTCCTATTAAACACCCATTAAACTGGGAATACACACACCGCATTATATTGAACTTTAACATCATTCTCTCTGTTCTGTCTATCAGTTCAGTAAATGTGGCACAGAGCTGGGCTTGACGCGGGGACTTCGGCACAGTTGGAGAGCTTCACGCAGACTGGGAAAACAGGCTTCGCTGTATGACAACTGGACATATTTGAATATTTGCATATGCATGGTGATGTGGACTGTCTATTGCACAAGAAAATAAATAAATAAAAGAAAAAGAAGTTTGCAGAGGGATAAGAGGAGAAGCAGCAGGGCACCTACCGACCACAGTCAGCAGCATGTTATCCAGCAGCAGCGCGACGAAAACAATGAATAGAATCAGTTTCCTCGACTGTCTCTCCTCTCTGAGCCATTTTAACAAATTAAACTGCCGAAACGCATCTAATTTCCCCATGGTGTTAGTCCCGAAAAGAGCAAGACAAGAAAAAACAGCCAGATGTCCTCCTGCAGAGACAAGTGGCAGTGGTGGGTCAGTAACTTTCTAAAAATCAATCAGTCAGTATGACAGAGTTAGAAATCGGAAACAAAGTGCTCAGGACGTGATCTTACCTTGAATGCACGAGGCTCCAGCAACAACAGTGCTGGAGGAGGAGAGATGCTGTCTTTCTACTGACTGGACCCGCTGCTGACGTCATTCAACCTTTATGTGCAGGTTCCTGTCAGACCTGCCTTCAAACCATGGAACAGAGCACAATAAGAGCGCAAACAATAGCGCTGAAATGATAAACAGGAAAAGAGACTAAACCTGAAACTGCTTTTATGATCACACTGACCTGATGCAACCACGGAGTCAACTGATGAGGGTCCATACACCTTCAACCAGTGGAGATTAAACATCAGTCTGCGCTCAGAGGTATTAATTCATGACTGACCACCTGCCTGAGCTTTCACACTGCTGCATTAGCATTAATAAGACTGCTAAAAGCAAATCTTCTTTACAGAACCGCAGATAACTAAGATGAGTAAAAAACACAACATTTAATATTACAGAAAAATGAAGCTAAATCTAGAATAAAAGATGTTTTTTGTAGATTAATAAAAAAAAAAATCCTAATCAATCAAAAATACTTAATTTAAGACAACAAATATAGATTCAAACGGTACATTTATTTTTTTTTCCCCATCTGAACATGATTTCAACTTTAGGCTCGATGTACTTCAGTGTTGGAAGTGAAAAGGAAACCAAAGCAAACACAAGGCCCTGAATGCTTCATCAAGACTCTTCAGCCTCAGTTAAAGCTCCATCCATGTTTTTGCTTTTCTTTTTAGATCATGTGAGTTCCATATCCCTATAAAGTTATAGTCATCCATCAGACATGGAACAACATGAGCATTCATTTGGAGTAATTTGTTTTTGGTTGTTTGGCTCCAGTCATCAGTTCAGTCAATCACAACAACAACATCACACTTAGTGAAGATGAGATCCTGGAATGCAGTTTAACATTTGAATATGAAGCTGAAAAGTAAATACCCATGATGTCATTAGAGTAAAGAGGAAAACTGTGCTTGTGCACAACTATGGAACAAATGGTGTTGGCCAGAGTCACAGCAGGAAGTTGGCCTGTAAACTTTGATTTCTGATCATCTACCTGTTCATGGTTTTAAGGACATTCCCACATTCCAAAATTCCAATAATTACTCTGTAAGTACAAAAATAAAAGTTCAGTCCAGTATTCTCTCTCAAAGTCCAGAGGCTGGGATTTCACATGACCTCGACTGTCTCATGTCTTTGTTATGTTCACACATTGCTTTGTTTGTTATATAGACTTTATTATTACTGATCTTCCCGACTGTCTATGGTTTCTGTCATGTGTCCTGTGTGTTCCTCCAGCAGAATGGAGAAACTCTTGATTTACATATTGGTCTCATTAGGATTTAGCTCTAAGGCAGTGGGTTAAATCATTACTTAAGAATATTAGAATGTACCATCCTCCTTTTAGTGTTCATTGTCTGGTATAAATTGTCATTGTTATAAATGTGTTGCCATTTTGTCTCTTTGTTTCAGTCAGTCGACTTAATTTGTGGCTTGGACCTCAGTTCATAGCAGGCTACAGGGAGCAGCATCTCTGGCGGAAGAGACATAGTTAACATTAGTGGAGCCCTAGACCAATCCAAAGCAGCTGTGCTGTACACCATGTTCAAAGGTTTGAGGGAATGAACGAATGAATGGTTCCCTCTGCTGGGCAAACTGTTCTATGGCATTTGTGTCCATTCTATTCTATTTGTGTAGAAGGATTCAATACCATGATGACAGAGTGAGTTAGAATATACGTGTTCTCAGTGATCTCATTATTGAGCTATTGTCCAGTAACAATTCTAATTAAAAATGGATGACTTGTAAACAGTCTACACTCTGCTTTTACACACACATGCTGGATGGATGTTTGCCTGTTACCTAGAAGAGCCTTTCATGTTTTTCTTGTGCTTTCACAGCCACTGTAATTTCTGAAGCGATGGGGTTGCAAACAGCAATTAGACAACTAAATCGTATACACTGGACCTTCAGTGTATCTAAGTGCTGTTTTCTCTAAGCTTGCAAAAGGAGAAAGGAAATTAAAAATGAAGGGTGATTGATGGTTTCAGGGGACACCAAGGGGTGTGGGATCAGGCTGAGACATGGCCAAAGGAAACAATGAATTGCCAGTTTGCAGGCTCAAAGTATCTGTGTTTAAAAGTAGCATAAAGATTCATAGTGCCATAAAAATGCCAAAATACGAACAATAATGAACAAAAAGGACAACAAAGCATCTTTAACAAAGAAAGTGAGACCTTTGAAATGCATTTTCATTCTGGACCAACAGTGAAATGCTCGGCCAAATGTAGAAATACAGTGTAGCAGTGTGTGTGGTTCTACAGCAGCACCATCTTGTGCTCTGGTAATGCTCCTGCAACAGTTTCACATTATGTCTTGTAACAAATGCTGAGATCCTAACAACTAAATAATGCAACTTGTTAAACTGTTGTAAAATGAGCCTCTAATTAAAAGACTAACGTGAAAAAAATCATAAAACATGATAATTGTTGTGGAGAAATTGCTGAAGTCAAAGGTCAATGGTGAGGTCAGGAGGGAAGAAAGTGTTCAGGAGCCTCTGATGTCTTATGCTGTATTATTTATTGACACTTGGCCAAGGAGAATTAGAGACACTCTCAGAGTACATCAGAAGTGCCTAAGTCGGCCTCACATTCTGATGAACTCATGCTGGTGGATAGACTTTAAACCCCAAGATAACACCTTAAATACTGTATGCCCAGAATTAGGTAAAAGAGAATGTTTTTACCCATGCAGGTGTCAGCATATCCTAGTCTGAAGACACTGTTGTCTGTTTATGCAGATTGGAACGTCAATGGCAAGCTATCTATTATGTCTAGGAAGGCAGCAATAGGTCTCTTCAACCCTGGCCCTCACAGTGTTGAGATAGACTGGCACCTACAGTACTGTTCTCAACCAAAACCAAACAATTAGTACTGCCGAGGACCTCGAGGCCCTCACATGACCCCGTGTAACCTAAGGATAGAAAATTCCATAACAATCCCTATACAAGAGGTGTTGGTTTATAATCCCCAAACTTAAGACCTCTGTGAAAATGAATGATTTATCTGGCTGTACACCTCCACAGTTTGTCCGGTGATGTGTTGATTTGTTCTGTACACGTGACATCCATTGCACGTCTGTCCGTCCTGGGAGAGGGATCCCTCCTCTGTGGCTCTTCCTGAGGTTTCTTCCACCTTTTTTCCCTGTTAAAGGGTTTTTTTGTGGGCAAGTTTTTCCTCACTCGAACCGAGGGTCTAAGGACAGAGGGTGTCACTCCCTGTACAGATTGTAAAGACCTCTGAGGCAAAATGTGTTTTGTGAATTTGGGCTATACAAATAAAATTTGATTTGATTTTATTTGATTAATATGATGGTGACACTCTCTGTTCTTCTGAATTCTTTATTTAAGAAATGAAATAGTAGGTGTGTGTGTGGTAACTGCAAAAACAATAAGAAAAGTACATAAACAAAATTTTAGAAATTTAATAAAAACAATATGATATGAAAGATACGTAGATAAGTACGAATAATGACATATGTGATGAAGAAGTAAGACTGGTGATAAAAGACACAGAAACAACACACGTGATAAAATGAATAAACTAAATACAGTACTCACTTCTTATGGACGCACACAGAATATGAAAAGAAAAAAAAACACAGTCGAAAATATGAAATTGAGTGATAATCCAGAAGTCCAACTGAGCTAGAATGAAAAGAAGTGCCAGCTGAAAAGAAAAAAAAGAGCCTGCAAAAGTTCTCTTCAATTAAGGCACTTAATTGCCGAACTGTCATTGGTCCAGGCTGTCATGGGGACCACATGCACATTGAATGGTGCATGGTGGAGGTGAGTGGGTGACCTTCTGAACAATCCCCTCTTATTGATCATAAGATCAATACTAACTACCGAATACTAATAATTATAAAATTTAGAGACCACCAGGGAGAACAGTCAGAATTGGAACAACACAAACATTACAAACATTCTTAACATTCTTCTCACACATTTTTGAAATCAAAATTATTCTAGAAGAACATTGATAGAAATTATTTAGCAAACAAACAGTCAGTTAAGATTAATTCATACAATCAGTGAGAAACTTTTAGAAGCCCTCTTATGTACTCCCTCGTCCCATCCCTATGATGTGTGAGTTCCTCCTTCGGGCCAACAAGGGCATTTAAGGGGTAACCCTTAAGAAAGTGAACACCAAGGTGTTAAAGGAGGTCATCAGGGAGGTCACAGATCACGTGCAAATGTATCACTCGGAATGGAGAAAGATCAAATTTACTCTATCACCTAGTAGATAAAACCCTAGCAATTAGAAGGGGTTCCATAAAGCAACTGATTTAATATTGTAGATCAAAAATTCTTTCCTTTTTCCAATTAAAAATAAAAATCAATCACAACAATCATTGTTGCAGTCAAGGTATAGTGAAGTCTTCAACCCATGTACATTATGTACAGTTGAGGGTCACCACCATGGAGAGGTTACTAGCACATACGATGCATGGTGGCGTGGAATCCATCTTCATAAAATAATCCCATGAACAGTTGATATCCATCAGTTGCATATCATCATAACATAATTGTAACATTTCAGTTTAATCATAACACCATATTACTGTGAAAACTATCTTAGGAGTAGATTTTAAATTGATTCATAAAATCTCTAAATTATCAAAGGTCATTGTTTATTCAACAATAATCATATACACAAGCAAAGCTAGAGACATCATAATTAAAGCTAAACTAAACTTGAACAGAGGTAGCTGAAAGTTGGTATTTTTGTCTGAAAATAGAAAAGTATGTTCCTTTAACTTTATTTTGCAATCAGCTCTGGAGACTGGAATCAGGTGGGTCATTGGAGAGTGTATAGAAGAAGGCAGTCTCCCCATTAACACCTCATGAGGACTCAGTCCTGTTGTTGCACTTGGTGTGCTTTGGATGGAGTACAGCACAACAGGCAGTGCATCAGGCCATTTCAAACCTTTTGTTAGTATTGTTTTGGTCAACTGTTCTTTGATAATTGTGTTCATTCTTTTAACTTGACCAGAACTTTGTGGATGACAGTTACAGAACATGTAACTGCAACTTGAACCCTAAAATTTCTGACAGATCCTGCATGATTTTTTATATAAAAACTGTTTTTTTTTTTTGTCACTATTATATTATGTGGCACCCCAAACCCGGGGATCACCTCTTTTAGCAGACACTTAAGAATTGTTCTAGTGTCTTCTTTCCTTGTCACGAAACCCTCGATTCACTTTGAATTTGAAATATTTATTGCCTTAACAACTTTGCATATGTACAAAGTCTATTTGCAAATGTACAAAAAGAACCTGACAGAGGTTCCAGATGGTCATGCTTCACTGTGCTCTTCTTCTACCTGCTCTGTTGGCACGTCATACAACTATCTACAAACGTTTGTGAAACTAGTGTAACGCGCAAACTATTTTGAGTGAACATCATTTATCACCCCTCTTCCAACATGTGTTGGTCCGTGTGCAACACATGCCAGCACATGTAGGAGAGCTCGTGGGCAAACTACACGGCACAAAATACATGGATTAAAGTTCTCCATTGTTACGACAGATTTCCGTCTTTCAGAGTTCACGGAGGCCACATATGAGATCAATGTAGATCAGAGGAGAAAAAGTGTTGGCTGAAAGCTAATTTTTTATTGACAGATTGTCACACTCTACACGGCCAATAGTACTTTTTACAGCATGCATCTGCATAACCAATAACAGTGTAATGACCCACCCAACGTGGGATCAAAACATCATCTGCACCAACGTTTAGCTGCTTAGCTAGCATGGAGTCATCCAATGCCACATTATCAATAAGTTTTATACTGCGTCACCAAGCCGTGTTTTCATTTTGAGCCTTTGTTTTTAAAGTTTAACATGGGAGAACTCATCTGACATAGAGTCTCTCCTTTCATGTGCTGCATGTGTGAAATAACAACTATAGTCTGAAGTAGCCTGTATCTGTGTAAACGGCTTTATTTAGCGTCTCTTCCTCCCCTCTAGCACCGTGTGTTACTATAGTTAGTTATAATGATAATCAATACTTTTTGTGTGTTAGTTTGTTTTTTTGACTGTACAAAATCATGAATATAGTGTGATTGTACCTCAATGCTGAAATCTTAAATAAAATAAGTGTATGTGACAAATCTAAAGCCTCAGAGGTTCACTTTGATTATTCACTCTCTACTAACTCTATTAGCTCTTATTGTTATTCAGTCCTTGTATGAAGTATTTTTCTGTTAAATGATAAGAGGCTCACTTAAAACAATATCAATAATAATAATTATTGATAATGATAATAATAAGAAGGAGCAGAAAAATAACGTACTGAAAAGTTCTGTAGATGGTTGATTAATCAAACTTGGCAAACTTGGCTTGACAAAAACTAGCAATAGAACAGCTCAGGATCAACAGGATCACTCCATAAAACAGTGCTGGTCAAATATTTAAACTTGATTGATAGATTCATTAGAAAACATAGTTATGAGTGGAGCTGAAATCTTGTTTAGCAGGTGTCAAGTAACATAACCTGTAACATGTTTCACAAATTGCAAATGGGGAATATGACTACATATGACTATGAATATGACTATGGCTACAGCTCTGAAAAATTTCAGTCTACTTCTTCAACTTCACAATTTAATTAAAAAATGTAATTTACTACTGCATAACCAGCCAGGTGTATGTTGTCATATAGTCTGCTAGCTGAACCACCAGTATTAAGAACCATATCGGAATTTGGTATCAGTGTTCGCAGTAGATCTGGCCTTAGGGATGTGCACATGTCGATAGTGGCAATGCAATCACGCTCCTCATCAATGTCAACCAATGGAGGTGAGTGCTTTAAAGTTATGTTGGGACTGGAAAGAAATATTGCCTCTTAACATTTATACACCTCATAGACATTTAAAAACATTTCCCACAGGACACAGAGCAGATGATCCCCGATCTTGATTTAAATGAAGGAGTACTTTTAAACTCCCCCGAAAACGTCTTTTCTATAGTTTAAACCTCAGGTGGGTCTCTCTGTGCCGAGTGCAGCCCGAAACTGCCCCGGAAACCACCAGCCGCGGAGTGGCCATGCACTGTACACTGCTCTGTAATCAATTTTTGTTACAGCTCCTTTTATTTTTAAAGTTAAAGTTATTTAAGGTTTTTTTTTTTACACCATTGTCAGCATTCTTAATTTCTCACTTTAAATCAATATGCCAATTGAACATCTAACTGGGTTGTCTGTATGACTCATATGTTCCAAACAACGCCAGAGGTTTCAGCCAGGACATTGTCCCCAAGACACTGAAGCTCCTGACCCCCCTGGTGGGTCTTAGATATTTTTATATTCCAGGCAAATTAAATAAGCACATAGTTTTTTATGATTTCGTCAAACGCAGGCAAACTCTATTTGTTCTGTTGAAATCCTGTTTGTGATGCCAGTTGTTATGGAGAAATTGCTGAAGTCAAAGGTCAATGGTGAGGTCAGGAAGGAAGAAAGTGTTCAGGAGCCTCTGATGTCTTATGCTGTATTATTTACTGACACTTGGCCAAGGAGAATTAGAGACACTCTCAAAGTACATCAGAAGTGCCTGAGTCGCTCTCACATTCTGATGAAGCTGGTGGATAGACTTTAAACCCCAAGATAACACCACAAATACTATACGCCCAGAATTAGCCAAAGAGAATGTTTTTACCCATGCGGGTGTTATTGTCAGCATATTTTAGTCTAAAGACACTGTTGTCTGTTTAAGCAGATTGAAACATCAACGTCAAGCTATCTATTATGTCTAGGAAGCCAGCAATAGGTCTCTTCAACCCTGGCCCTCACAGTGTTGAGATAGACTGGCACCTACTGTTCTCGACCAAAGCCAAACAACCAATACTGCAGAGGACCTCAAGGCCCACACATTACCCTGTGTAACCTAAGGATAGAAAATTCCATAACAGTAATGTCCCCAATTGATAACACCATAGTGATGAGTCATGTTATTAGATTGATATTAAGGTGGAGAGTAACCAACATTAACTCATATACTCTACCAGGTAAACATGAATTAATAAGAGATTGGTGCTCTATTTAAGAATAGATACTTATATTTTGTATATTTACCTTATGGCTGTATCAGTAACTACATTCCGCATGTTGCTGGAGGTTTTCAACCTGAAACTATTCAACAATATCATCAATAATTTAATTTACTGCTTTGAAAGGGACCATTCCTAAGTGTTTAAGTTGTTTTTACCTGCTACTCTAATACTCAGTAAAAGTTTTCAATGTTAAACTCTTACTCTTATAATAATCCTTCTCCTCACCTACACAGCTCTTCATGGTAAGGCACCATCATATCTTAAGGCCAGAGCTTTCAGCTATCAAGCTCATCTTCTGTGGAACAAGCTCCCATTTCTGGTTCGGGAGGCAGACACCCTCTCCACATTTAAGAGTGGTCTTAAGACATTCCTTTTTGATAGAGCTTATAGTTAGGGCTGGCTCAGGTGAGTCCCGAACCATTCCTTAGTTAGGACTAGACTGTGTCTCCAAATTCAATACTACACACTAATTATATAAAGTGAATACTATTTTATATACTACAATGTACTTGCAGTTAGTAAGAAATTAAATGTATTGTTATTGCATACATTGTGTTCAGTCATTCCTCATCAATCATTTTCTAATAGTTTAGAGCACCAAAAAGAAAACACAGAATGATGATGTTGATAATGAAATAGTTCGTTTAGACATTACTGAAAAGAACATGGCATACATCAGTGATGTAGTAATCGGTCTATATCTCAAGACCACTTTTTGAAGATCTTGGTCTCGTCTCACAATCAATCACATTTTTATTCGGTCTCAGACAAAGAGGACTCTGGATTTTATTTCAAAACCATTGAAGTCCACAGCTGTGGGGATATCACCAGTGTTTCCAATTAATCTATATATCTGTCCTGCCTGTCCTGCACAGTTAAATGAGTTGATACTATATTTACACTTCAGGTGGAACTTCAGCTGAGAAACAGTTCAAAAAGTCGTTCTGCAGTCTGTAGTTGTAAAGCAAACAGCTGCATGGCACAGAAAACTAAAGAGAGGGCAGGAGAGTTCAGGTCAAGGTTTAACCACAAGATCATGAGCCAACAGCTGCAAAGTTCCCCCTGCAAATCAACTTCAGTATTTTTTACAGCAGCTCAGGAAAAAAAATAACATGAACTGATTCATTTTTGGGGAACTTTTTTTTTTTTTTTTTTTTTTTTAGAAATAATCATTAAACTAAAACAAGGTGGAGAATGAAGCAGAATGAAAACAGTGAAGTAAGAAACAACCTCTGAGACAGAAATACACTGCTCCTCCTCTGTCACACTGTCCTTCTGTATACACACTGTGTATTTGTTAAACGCTCTGGTTTAAGGTGTCTTTGAGAGACAGCTGTACATGTTGGCTGCTGATAAATAAACTGTCATCAGGATACTTTATTAATACTTCATACGTCATTTTAACATTTAATGTGTTAAGAATAATAAATAATGATGGTCTGAGGTCCACAATCTGATTGATTTAACATCATGGCTGTTACTGGAGGTAATGCTTTAAATGAAATCAATAACTCATTTCTAATTTTACATTTTTTTTTACTGTTAACAGGTGTCAGACATTGGGTCTCCTTTACATGCACTAACTACATGCACTGACTACACAAAGAGTTCATCTGCAAAGCAGCGTCCAAGAGAAAACTCACAGCAGTCTGTAAATCCTACAATACATGTCCAGACCTCACCCAAAGACATTTGGCAAATATTAGCTACATGTTAGCTACTCAAGCAGGCAACATACTGTCTGGTCTTGATCTTGGTTTAGATGGTTTTGAAACCCTCTGTATTTATCTGAAATGGAACATTCCAGGTAAATTACCGTCAAGTTAGAAAATGCATTTTTTTCTAAAGTTCAAAACATCAGATTTCCCGCTTCATCTGACCAAACAGTACACAAATGAATGATGTGTTGGAAATAGTGGTTTTCTAGTGATTTTATTGATATGATAATTTGTTGATTACACACAAAAAACTAAATGAGTAAGACCGGGTGTGTTAGAATTTAGCCTATAGTAGATTGAAATAGGCAAACAAATGGCAGAGTGAAGTGGAAACAAAATCTAGTGGTGAAGAGAATGATGAATAGGGAGGGAGTAAAAGGATACAGTACTAAGAGTGTGGACCATATATAACATTCTGCGATGGGTCTGTATGTAAATAAGCACAAGCAGATTAGGTGAAATGTATTATTGTTCAATGTGTATGGACAGTTTCTCCAGCTATCCATCCAAAATGAAACTTCAACTGTTATTGATGGGGGTGTGCTGTGCTGACAAGCAACAAAGGTCACTAGCTCGAACTGACTCTGCAATGGTTGCAACCATGTGGCTTGCTCTGTAACCACTCCACTCCAAATACACTTTGAAGTGGCAGTATAAGGTGTAGATTTGGGTAAGGATTAGGTACTCCTGTTATTTTGGCCACTGGATTAAGAAATTAGCAATGATGCTGTTTACTACTACTGTGTATTGCAGGCCTAAATTATCTTGCATTATTATCTCCAACGCATATTATTGTTTGCTGATTGTAATTCTAACACAGTACACAAGTAACACAAGTAGAAAAGACAGTCATATACAGCCTGGTGTTGGCTATACATGAATGTAAGAAACCTTTGAATGGACAGGTTTGATGAACTTAGGGATTATATGTTGTTTTAACGATATAGAATCAAGGCCCTAGGCCTAATCTAGACATAGGGTTAATATTACAATCCGAAAAATATTACAGTCTGAAAATTATAACATTTGTCCATGCTGAGTGTTTAATTTGACATAAGTGAAATTTAAAAGCATGAACACTCAATGCAAAAAGCATTTCATTTGATTTACCTTTATTTAAATCTGACTTATAATCAAATGCAACACTCTTGTCTTGACCTCTATAGTGCGCTGTAAGGCACTACAATTACTACTGTACCACACAGTTCTACAGTACAACAAATAGTCATTCCTTGACAAAATACTTCATGTTAAATATGCAGAATCACCCTCATTCACTGGGTGAAAGCTTTGGCACATGCACATTTTTTATTTGCTCATGCTTATATTTGAACAACCAGTACAAAGAACGTGATGGAGAAGTTCCCACAGACTTTTTGATCTGTATCAAACCCAGGAAACAATTCTTGGACATGAGGCTCCTCTGACTTAGTTGTTCTTTTCCTCCACATTTCCCCTGCTGATGAACTTGATGAGTTGACGGTATAAGATTACAATTCGTGCTTGGCCCAGCTTGAAGGACATGGACATGATAGCCATGCCAACAATGATGAAAAGTGAGGTAAGCATGAAGAACTTTGGGTGTTTGGGTACAATGTCACCAAAACCAATGGTAGTGAGTGTGATGAAGCAGAAGTAGTAGGGGTCAAAACCCTTAAACTCATCTTCCCACAATGGCAAAATTAAACCACCAAAGAAAATGTAGGCAAACACGATGAAAAGAATCAGTATAAAGGGTACATCCAGCATTTCCATTCCATCCCCTAGCCCTGTGAAATCCCATATAGCATGTCCTTTGGGTGGTGGTGGTAACTGGTCCAGCTCTGGGCAGGAGACGGTCCTGAGCAGTGGGCCCTTTCTAAGTAAGTTCTCCCTGGCGAGAATCTTCTCAAAGATCTCTTTGTTGTTTTGGAGCTGGATAGACTTGTGCCGTACATCGGCTTGGCTGTGAAGCACCTGCCGGATATCAAGGGGTTCACGGACCACAACATCATGGCTGAAAACAATTGTACCTTCCTCCATGACTGGGTGGCTTGAGTCTCTTGCCTTCCTTTGAGCCTTCCTTGGTGACCAGGTGTGGGAGCGGAGTGTTTTACAGAAGGTGTGAATATGTACATAGGCTCTGGTCATCAGCATAGCGAGAAAATCTCCTACATCAAGGATGACCAGAAGCATGAGAGGGATGCCCACCATGGCATATAAGACACACACCACCTTACCAGGCAGGGTAACCGGATACATCTCTCCATATCCTGCAACAACAGTGGAGAAAATGGATTTAAAGACATCTATAGCTTAACTCAAATCCTTGTAGGGTATCTATCTATCTATCTATCTATCTATCTATCTATCTATCTATCTATCTATCTATCTATCTATCTATCTATCTATCTATCTATCTAATGTGGCTGAGGATACTTTCAGATGTCACCTGATTAGCTCAGTTTAAATAAATGCTGGTGCATATGTACAGTTGATCTCACAAGTTGAAATTTAATTAATGTAATTTGAAACTTTATCAATCACACATGACCAGTGAAATTATTCTCCGCATTTATCCCATCCAGTTAACACCTGTCGGAACACACATGCACATAGTGGCAGATGCCTAATACACACAGACTGGAGCGGTGGGCAGCGATTCGATGTGCCTGGGGAGCAGATGTTGGGGGGGGGGGTACGGTGCCTTGCTCAAGGGCACCTTGGTCATGGCAGGGGGGTGGACTGACACCCCAGCAGCTGTCAGTTCACCTTTCCAGTCTTCAAGCAGTGAGCGGAAATCGCTCACTGCCTTCGGGTTATTGGGCGACCCACTCTACCACTGAGCCATGGCCCCCGAAAGCCGTCCAGAGTTACCAGCAAATCCGAAGTGAGTTCATTCAGCCACATCTCTGTGATGCTACATTCTCCATAATGCCTCTGTATCCTGGTTAGCACTGTGGTTAGCACTGTTAGCAGATGGTTAAATAACACCAATAACAGTGTGCAAGTGGAGACTCGTTGAAGCTGTCAAAGGCTCAATTATTTCTATTCCTTTAATTTGAAAGGTCCACGGATCAACAGAGTTAACAATAGATTTATGTACATTAAAATTAATACAAGTTGCTGTGAAGTTGACCTTGGCCTGGATGTGCAATCTGAGCCACACCAAATGAATTACTGCCATTTATATGTTAAAGTTTTATTGTAGTACCGATTTTTATACTAAACCACCACTATACTAGTTGTGCTAAATAAGCAGCAGCAGCACTGTGATAGTTTAGCCCAAACAAATACAATGTGGTTATATCATTGGGTTCAAGCTGCAGAGCCTGCTCTTTGTTTGAGTCAGTGTAGGGTTTACCTTCAGATTAAGGGTATGTGAGGGGTCAGGCTAGAGAACAGTGTTGCTTATCAGAAGACTCTGTGATAAAGGGCTTCATTACTAGTATCAATAATGTGTGTTTGTAGATCTACTGTACAGAGTCCCATATACTGTGGCAGGGGTCCATGTCACTGCCAGTAGAAGGCTATATAAGGCTGCTAGTTCCAATATAAGTTGCCACTGTCAGGACCACATTTTGCCTGCGTTCTTTAGGTCTGTCTGTATTGTTAAACATTATTATTGTGGGTGAAATCAACGCCTGGCTGCACATTACCTCTGCCTCAAGCCTGCCTGAGTGCATGGTCTTATCATAGATCAAAACATCACTTAACTTGGGTGCTTGGCTGCTTGAATGCTCACATTTGGCACATTTTATTGTGTATTAATAATTGCCAATAAAATAAATGGAATCAAACCGAAACATTCATGCAACATAGGCCCTAAAGTAAAGTGGCAAACTGGCAGACAATGAATCTATACAGTGTACTTTGAGGCTTTCCCTTAAACACTCATTATAGTGGTTGTGGAGTGATGAATGTGTTTCCATCTAAGAAGACGGCACAGAAGACAATGTGCCTCTAATCTCTATTAACCACTAATAACCTTTTTGTGGTGATATAAAAAGGTTTCTCCTCTGAGAGTGCTTTCTCTTCAGTGAGTTGTGTTTACTTGTTTGCCTGGTGCCTCTGAGTCACGTGATGGCACAACACCAAAACACAGCAGGGGAGAGGTGGGGGTGTGTGAATTGAGAAGAGTGGTGTGTTACCACTTGCACACAACCACTACGGTGTAACAGGAATTGTGTACTGATTGTAGAGAAAAGAAAGTGAAACTTAAATATCGATCTCATCACGCAAGTATCGAACAATACCGATACCAATGTTGGTATCTATTGATATTTTAGATCGATCCGCCCACCACTTGGGAGCTGAGCAAAGTCAGAGCAACTCTTTGATGAAACCGCAGCAGTGCAGACATTACACTGGTATCGATCAACACCAATACCATCGGTGGTATTTGTTGATTGCACTAGGAGTGTTTAGAAATTACAAGAATCTTAAAGAAGCCTTTATGAACAGCACCACAGATAAAGTTTTGGTGGCGTCTTGATAGTCAGATACTTGTGTATTTTCTACACTTTTGAATCAGAGATTCAGAGGTAAACACTTCTAAGGACATTTAAAATGCTTCCCTGCTGAATGATTTGCAGGATTTGTTTCCCTATCGTCTACACAAGTTCAGATTCTAAGATCAGCTTCCAGATGGCTGGGATAACTAAACTAAGTGCATAAACCAATAGCAGCTGACATTTCTTATGATAAACTGTGAATAGGGCACTGGCCCCACAGGGACTACCATGTGGCCACCACACACCTGTCAGTCCTCAGGTATTGCAACCATCCAAAAGCAGCTGCCGTCTGATAATGAGACACACTAGCCACACGAGAAAAAAGGCAGTCATAATCTTTTTTTAGGATCCATTTGTTAGACTGCTTTTCAGTAAGTAATGTAGTAATTATTTGACAGTACTGTGTGAAGACCACAATATGGTCTAGGTCCAGAACAAAGTATCTCAACAACAACTTGCTGCATTATCAATTCATTTTCTATGGATTTTTACTGATGACTGGTGCAATCACTTTATTCCCCCCACAATGTACAGCTAAATCTAATGATCATGTTTCCACAAAAATGTCAGTGAATGATGAACTCTAAGAGTTTTGGAGACATTTCCTCTTGCTCACAAGATATCTCAGAATGTATCATGCAGATTTCCATTTTTTTCTCATACCAATTTTTTTTACAATTTTTTTTTCATACCAATGTTTGTTTGCCCTGTCATTTGCCTACTGCAGAGAACACTTCATGTTCATAACAGTTCTGTGCTCTATGAAACATTATTAAGCACTAGTTAAGACCAATTTTCTATTTTGAGTCATGTGATAGATATGGGCTCAGATCAGGTCTGGCTGCATGATGAATGTTGATTCTTTGAGTCTTTTAGCTCAACTCCTGAGAAAAATATTTAACTCTTTTTACTCTTTTATGCTCCACCATGTTCACAAGCTAATCGCAAATTTTGTCCATCTGCCATTTGGTGCTGAGCAGGTTGTGCAAAATGAGTTTATTAGAGCTTCATTGCTGAAAACAGCTGCCAACAGAGGTGCAGGTCATAAAAACGGAACGGAAATTAAGGAGCTCAAGCATGCACAAACTCTGTGAGTTGCATAGTTGGTAGTAATTCTCCGTGGTTTCATCTCAACAACTCAGATTATTGATCACTGTTCATATAAAAATATTGGCTATCACTAGAATTTGTTGGCACAAATCTGCTGTCATGTAGGTAGTCTATCTGTCACTCAACCAGGGCAACCTAAGCAGGAGAGGCTGAGGCAGGTCATATATTCAGATATTATTGTATGTGATTTAATTTGATTCGTAATTATGCCCAGAATGAAATTTCACTCAGCTCACCTTACCCTCCTCCAATCAAATGATTACTGGTTTGATCCATGTTTACTAGGAAAGTAAATCCTTGTTCCAACAGTTGTCATATACAGTATTATTATGAGCAAAACCAGACCCCCTGTCATGTACACAGACGGCTTACTGCTTATTGCACATTGCCTGAGCCGCAGTAATATGCAGCCAGCACTTTTACTGCCTGGCAACGTCAATAGGAGCTGAACACACAGTCATTAGCACAACCTCATTGACCTCAATGACAAGACCTCATTGGTCTTGTGCACAGTACAAAAACTTCTTCATGCCCTATAGGTATTTTTCTTGCATGTCTGGCCTTGATCATAAATGGTTCTTTGCAATCTGGTTGTGTCCCTACTTATTTCAACATGCAGTATTTCATCAGCCTCTTCTGAAAAAGTGATTGTGCCCTTGACTCTTCTGTGCCACTTGGTCCCTACATGTCTGCTCTTTTCTGTGGGGTGTTTCAGGGTTCTGCCATGGGTCCTTTAATATTTGCCATATATTTACTTCCCTTTCCATTTCCATCCACATTATTAGAAAAATGAAAGGTATCACTTGCATATGACTGTTATGCTGATGGTATTCAATTGTATGTGTCCTTTAAACCTGATGAGTCTGACAAACTGACTGTTCTAAACATTTTTGTACCACCACCTGCAGGTTGACATTTGGTTAAGAATTTATATTACACTGATTACTGTGAAATTATTTTCCTTTTCATTTAAGCAATCTTCACTTCAAAATTCCCATCAGCCTTAGTTGATGAGAATTTCTCTCTCTCTCTCTCTCTCTCTCTCTCTCCCTCTCTCTCTCTCTCTGCTGATCACTGTAAATGTATCTAATGGTTTGCAGGAGGAGTTGTGGTGGATATGACAATATGATATGGGATGAGTTGAAGATGAGAATAAGACTGCTGCATCAGCATTTGTGATGGCTATATGCTACACTATATGAACTACAGTATATGAAAGAAATCTTGAGAGAGATTTTTGACTGGGAGTATTTAATGTAGCTATTGCCAACTGAGTTTCCTGAGTTAACCTAAGTCACACCATGTTCAGATCACATACGACGTTCTACTCCAAATGCACAGAGGAGACAGACAGTTGAGACAATGCTCTAAAACAGAGACGCAGTCATGACTTTCTGCCTTTACTTCAGTTTGTATGAAGATCAAATGTCCCAGAGCTGCGTATACTCACACCCTCACATATTCTCATACGCAGAATTAATCCAAATAATTGTCTGTGAATCATACTGTCACTGTAAATGTATCAAAATAAATGAATCATTACCATATCATACACACAATGTTGTATTCCAACCATTTTCTTGCATTTGGCTAAATTTTAAAGTTCAATAAAATTTCATACACTGTAAATATGAATGAGTATAACTCATGCTGACAAACCAGCCAGTACATTTTCCTCCTCTTTTCCAGTGGTCCTTGTTTTTTGGGCTACTTTTCTCACCAACTGACCAAATAAACCCAGTTGGAAGGAGCACATACATGGTCACTTGATGATGATGTGTGTGATGTGATGCTCCTTTTACTTGCAGATAACGGCCCCATCGATGCTTATAGGATCATTCAGTGGTGGGTGACCTCTTTTCAAACAGAGGAAGTACTAACCTACCAACAGCTGGTCAGCTGATTTTGTACCAAAATGTCCAGAAAATGTGTATAGACCTCTGTTGTAAACTTACCAACTGTTGTGAATACAGTGCAGCAGAAGAACATGGAGCCGAAAAAATTCCATCTGTCAGGTCTCTGGAACCATATGGGCTTGAACTGGTCCATCTCTTTCTCCACCTGCGTCACTATATGTTCTTGTGTCCAGGAGGCGTTATCTGGAAACACAGAGGAATTTTGTAATGTGGAGTTCCGGCTCGGAGTAATTAATATTTATTAATTTTTAATATGATAAGTCTCAACGAAATGCGCGTGCTGAGGTCCAGATCTATTAGCTCTTGAAGTTTTATTGGTGATAGCAGACATTTGTGCTTACTTACCGCTTTGGTTCTGGACGATGTTGACAATCTTATTCAGGAACCGCCAGTAATCCTGCTGGGTAGTGGACTCGGCGGTGCCTTCAATGAGCTGGAACAGGAGCGCACCCAGCGCTGCGTAAGCCACCAGAGACAGACACAGCAAAAGGTGAGGAAAGAGCCTGCAGAGACGCGCGGCGCATTTTCTGGACTCTGTCTTAGCGCTTATCCCTCTTTTCAATGCCACTGACATCTTCCTCTGTTTCTTCTACCCACGCTGTTCCAAATGTTCAGTCCTTCTGGACAGCGGCTGTGCGCCCGTCAGCTCGACTCTATGCTCCAGCAATGGGCGAGGAGGCTGTTGAGGCAGTAAACACACCACATCATCTGAACACGCATTACAAACACTGAAGTGAGGCCTCCGGGGATATCCATTATTGACGCTATAGTCCATTACTCCCTCTCTGACTGTCCCGGCTGAGCCTAATAGATGCTCTGCCAGCCTTCACAAACATTTACACCACAACCATGTATTCATGTTCCAACCCAGCAATCTAAACTGAGGATGTATTGTTAATACTGAAACAAAGAACTGAACCTGAACATGAATAATTACAAGTCAACCTGTCTGGCTGTGTATTTTATTTTTTTATAACATCTTAATTGAAAAGAAAGTGCAGCTGTCAGATCAGTGTATTGGAGTAAAAAGTATCATTTTTCCTTCTGAAAACATAAAGTAAAATTTATGATTGCTGATAGTCATAAACCAGAGTGATCTGCTCTCCTGCAGTCTCACTTCCTGTAAAATCAATTACTGTGGCCGTTTAATCTCTAAAACAAATGCGCTTGCCCTCTATCCAACACCAGGGGCAACAGGTGCTGCAGGATTTCTAAATTTAGTGAACCATGTGAGGGTTAATTGTGGGTCAGAGAACAACTGGGGCCTCTTTCTGTAGAGACCACGGGACTCAAACATGCAGGCATTACATTTGACATCTCACTACTTTTAACTTGTAAGTGACTAAAGTCACCCAGTTTACTGTGAAGTGAATAACACTGACTTTATCAAATATTCATTTGTAGGAGGTGAACCGCTGAACAGTACATTATGAGAGTTTTTTTTTTATTGATAGAGACAGCTGAAGCACTTTGTAAACTATACCCTGTCCCAAAGCACTACAAGGTGTGAGCTAATACAGCAACACCCTCAGTTACAGCCACAATAATAACCATAATTGAACCAACACCTCTCTGATTTATTACAGGGATGCTTAGTAGATTGTATTATTGTAGATCCACTGGTTTTGATTTAATCTTGTCTACACTTTGATCAATCAAAGACCAATTAAAGCAGACACCAAAAGAAAGCAAGAAATTGGTCCTGAACATGCTAAAAGCAAGAAGCCTGTCATATATTTATTTTTATTTATTTAAGTACATTTGCAAAAAAAAAAAAAATGCATATGGAAATTTGTGTTAATTTAAATAATGTTGTATTTTCTTTGTGGTTCATGAATAGGTCTGGATGACCTATAGGGAGGAAACATGTCAGACTCCTTGAGCTCCTACCTCCCCTTCTGATATGACTGCACCTGCTGGAATGAACCACAAACAAAATCTTATTTAGGGCCACCATAGTCTGAAAGCCGACCCTATTTACAAATGAGGAAAAGTAGAGGTAACTGCTCAGTCGGTCACATTCAGCGGACATGTGTGATACCTGGTGTTCTTCCAGCCAAAGGCACTGACTGACCTCTGCTTTGTGTTGACTGATGCACTAGAGTCTTTATGGTTTTCACACTCAACTTGGGATGTGTGAGTGTTTCATTCAATTTACTTGAAGCTGTGCTCCAAACACTGTGGTGGCATCCCAAGCTTCAAGTACTTGGACTAATAAAAGTTTAAAAAATAGCATTTATATGGTTAATAAATGCTGCTGTGTGTCATCATTTGCAGTCCAGGTGTACAACCTGACACTGCTGATGATAGAGAGACAAGGTAGAAAGGACAGAGAGACGAAACACAAGCGGGCATTATGGCACCAAGTAAGCAGAGCATTTTCAAAATACAACACTGTTATGTTGCTGTACATATCATGAATGAGAAATGAAGATTCTAATCAAATAACATCTCACATAAACAAATTATTACTAATATAATTAATGTGAACGTGGATCCTACAGGAAAAGTGTTACTGCTTGTAGATGGAGCTGCTTGCCAAGCAATACCCCCTTCCTTCTGCCACATCCGAACTTAATGATTTTATTTTAGAAACAGTTTATGTTTCATATTAGTGAGTATCTATTATTTCTAATGGAGCTAGAAACTTGCTTAGATATTTACAGCTGATGAAATCTACAGTGTACAGGGTAGGGTAGTTCTCAGTTTAATGTAATAATGACCATAATTGGTGTAAGACAGGCATACTACAGCACAGGGGCGGGAGGTGGGGGAATGTTGGCTTCTTTTTAAAATGCACCACTTGAACAGCTCTTATGTCTGCTCAGCATCAGTGGACTAAACATTTTGGCTGGCATTCTGGTTAAAGTAAACATCCATCAGAAAGTCACGGTGCTCTGGCCTCTACTCATCACATTAACACTGACACCAAAGCAAATAGTTAGAGAAGAAACACAGTGATGTCGTCAGTGATGGCCCAGACAAAGCTTTTAAAGGCAAACTTAGTCAGCTGTGTTTGTCTTAATGTGACTTATTTTGAGATGAACTTGCAGGGAAACCTTACTTAGGCCCACTAAATCACTGCTGACTGTGTTTATACCTAGGTTAATTTTTAGAGAACACATCATATGATAGTTAGAGCATGACACATGGACCATACTGAGAGCCACATGCTGGTGGTTTAAGAGTGTCTGTGGTAGTAAAGTATGGGTACAAGGGTAAAGCAGCTTTTCACATTAAAATACAAACAGAAATGTTTCGAATGAAAACTCAAGTAGAAATACGCAGTATGCTGCCTCGTGACGTTTCTCTGGGACAATGTGTATGGAAAGACAGATTCCTCTGTGCTGTGGGGTTAAAGTGCCCATGAAACGACATGAAAGACTTGGATTTGTCAGGCATATTAATTGCCATTTGCAGTAGCCATTGGCACTGAGTGTGCATTTTAGCACCACCAATATGCATTGAAGGTAACGCTATTATTGTGCGTCAATGTCTACCTTCCAGTGAACATGGCCGGACCTAATAAACAACACAACCAGGCTCAGTAATCTCCTTTACAGTAACACACACCTAACAAATATTAGTAAATAAATAAAGTAAGTGCGGGTGAATTTAGATCTTGGAGGTGAAACGTCCAACAAGTAACATTAAGTTAGCCAAATGTGCTTGTGGAGACAGTTGGGTTGAAATATATGTAGTGTGTTTCAGAGGTGATCGGACACTGTTAACTGCTCCTCGTACATGTTTTAAAACCAGAGGTGACTTCCTCCCAGCTCTGTAGGTGCTTATGTACTCCAGTGTTCACAAAGTGAACAAAAGAATGTAAAACACAATATGGCCCGATTACTGTATGTAATACATCTGTCTAGTGTTGTTGTGGTGGTAATGGGTCAAATCCAACAGTGACCTATAAATCTAATTTTTGTTGTAGGTCCAGTATCTAAGAATGAAAGAATGTTGTTTACACTTTCATGCTAAGCAGAGTTTGTGAGCTTGAAAAAGAGCAGTGCAGGGTGTCGATGACAATGTGAGCAAATACATTTATTAGCATGACTAGACATGTTTCCTCATGATAGCACCCAATTTACCAGAAGTCTTGTTAGTTCAAATAGATCAAATCTCAATATACACATTACTTTTCCCCCAGTGCCACCCTAACACACTTTTAGCCCCATTACTACACGATGTACAATGATCCACTGTGTAGATTTCAGAAGCACAGCTCATGTTTATAAAGGAAAAGAAAGTTTATAAAGAAAAACTAAATCCCCATTAATCCCATTTGGACACAGAGGGCGTTGATAGCATAGAAAGCTTTACGTCACACCCTAAAGCCATTAACACAATCTAATTCCAAGTATTAAGGCGGTGCCTTCCCTCTTGTTAGGCAAACACTTTCCAATGATAATGTTCTCTCTCTTTTACCACTCACAGCCTGTGCTTGACCTGGGATCAGTGCCAGACTGATGCTGTTCATACTTTGTTGGCAGTGTCTCTCATTCTATGCCTGACAGCTTACTAAAACACAACGGCATCTGAAAAAAATATTTTACAAAATAAGATTTAGTAAAAAAAAGTAGAAACAAAGTAGTAGTTAGTAAAAACAAACAAACAAAAACATTCCCCAATGGTTGCATTTCTCCAATGTTGTGTAGTTGGTTCCTCTTAGTGTTATTCTAATTTATTTCTGAGGACTTTTTGTATAAGTTGGCTGAAGATTATGATTGATGTATTAAAAAGATCTGTTTTCTCAATTGCTGTTTTCCAGATGACAAATATTTGACCCTTGTGGCAAAACCAATTCAGCCCATTACACTGCCCCATGATACTAAAACTCAAACCTGTCTCCTAGAAATGATGATTTATATGTATGTCATGTATGTGTGTCACTAAACTGTTTTGATAATTATTCTGTAATGATGACAATGACTGTGACACCAGTGTGCTGGGTTTGTATTTAGACTCTGATCTTTGGTTTAGCCAGCAAAAGCACTTTAGTTAATGTTATTTACAGACTGTGATTTTGGTTAAATCTTTATAATGCTCAGTAATTCAGTGGATTTTGTAAACAGGTGTGTTAAGAATTTTTCATTATTATGTTCATAGAAAACATTTAGGTCTGCATTACATTTTCCTCTAAACGTCCTGAGACAGAGCTGTAACATGAGAAGCCATATCAGACCCCTATGACAATAAATATGAAAGCAATTAATATGAAAGCTCTGCACAGAGACAGGATGCCATCAATTACAAGAGATGTGCAGCACGTCAATCCAACTAGTAGCAGCAATGGCAGTGTCATAGATTGGCTTATTTAGCACACAGTGGTTTAAAAGTATACTATATGGTTATTTTTATGAAATAAAACACAGCAGATATGGAAAGTAACATTATAATATGGAAAGTCAGCACAGACTGCAGTTCTGCAGATGAGCCTGCAGCACAAGAGTTAACTGCCTGAACTAGCTTGCAAACTTAGTACATTGATAGATACATAGAAGTTTCTATTTGTAATTTTACACTGTAAATTATGACACAGGAGTCAGTGAAGTTAGTGCACACTAAAATATTGCTGCAGTATGTTACAGAAGGCCTTTCAAACTCAAAGTGCAAATCATGAAATGTTTATGAAAAAAGTTATATGATAAAAGTTGATGATAAAAGTTTATGTTTCTGTTGATTACTTATTAATGTAATGTTTTAATGATCAAAACTGCAAAAAAGAAATGCATATACAATTACATGTGGTGTTGATGTTTATGTACGTGCATGCATGAAAACTTGCTCTATCACTTTCATTGATATAGAATTTGAAGGTACTAGAAAAAACTCTAGGAAATAAACAGTAATATAGTGGAGAAGAGTTGTATACTAAAGTTAGTTGTAAAGAGTTATATAAAGCAAAGGTTATACAGCAGGTTCTCATGGATCGTGGCTGCTGCTGTGGTCCTGCATGACGTCCACTACATATATTATTACTGTCATTATTGCTACCATATCTCCATTACAGTTTATAGTTAGTTAATGATTTACTGCTGCTGTGCATCTGTGTCTCTCTCTGTCTTTCTATGTATCTATATAGAGGTGATTTGTGCTATATGAATAAAATTGAAAAGTTATTGTTTTGAAATGTGGCTATGAGACTTAACAATGTTTATTTTTCAAGCAGTAGTTTAAACAAAGCAAATATCCTGTCAAGTGTCCCACCCCCTAACCCCTAACCCTTTAATTACCAAGTGACTTTTCAAGGCAACCTAAAAGGATGTGTTGCACCTTAGCCTTCCTATTTCTTTATTTCTGATACTTTAATTTCCAGGGCCTTCTGCAAGGCTCCAAGGAGGCTGTCTTTGTTATTTAATATGTTATTTAATAAGTGGTCAACTCCACCAGAGCCTCATAATCCTCTTCTGAGTAGGTCATGGCCATGGTTTTGTATGGAGAGTCGCTGCTGCTCACATCCACTTGCCCAGCTTTTATTTCTTCCTCAGTCTCACGCTTCACATCTGTGAAGTCATACAATAATGAGACAGTTGGTGAAATCATATTTCATAAAGCACAAGATAATGCAATTTGGTTTCTTTATATTTTCTTTAGAAATAAAATATAAACTACTCACAAAAAGTTAGGGATATCCGGCTTTCAGTGGTATACTCACTGCTTTTGTTTCAATAAATTGTTTGAAATGATGAAATTACCATTGCATGCTTCTAGTTAAATGCCCTACTTTCATGATATCAAATCAAATCAAATCAAATTTTATTTATATAGCCCAAAGTCACAAAACACAGTTTGCCTCAGAGGGCTTTACAATCTGTACAGGGAGTGACACCCTCTGTCCTTAGACCCTCGGTTCGAGTGAGGAAAAACTTGCCCACCAAAAAACCCTTTTAACAGGGAAAAAAGGTGGAAGAAACCTCAGGAAGAGCCATAGAGGAGGGATCCCTCTCCCAGGACGGACAGACGTGCAATGGATGTCACGTGTACAGAACAAATCAACACAAACATATTGTACAATTACAATGAAATACAATAAATGATAGTATGATTACAGTAGCAGTGGAACTTGTGATAGAGTTAGAGGGACACAGATGCACAGCAGCAGTGAAACATTAACAGACTATAAACTATAGGAGAGATAATTATGACAGTGATGCTATATATAGTGGACGCCAGCAGCAGACCACAGCAGCAGCCACGCATCCACGATGAACCTGCTGACGAAAGCACAGAAACCTGGGAAGAAGCTTAGTTAGTAACATGCGCTTGACGGTAATGGTGATGGGGGAGAGAGAGATCGAGAGAGAGAGAGCTGCAGAGAGAGGGCTTTCAGTAAAGGGAGATGTGACTGCATTCAACCATTACTGTGCCTGGCTAGGCATAACTCCAGAGGCCGGCCGGGGGGGGGGAGTCCCCCGGCAGTCTAGTCCTATGGCAGCATAACTAAGGGATGACCTGAGTCAGCCCTAACTATAAGCGCTTTCAAAAAGGAAAGTCTTAAGTCTACACTTGAAAGTGTTGACTGTGTCTGCCTCCCGAACCCAGAACGGTAGTTTGTTCCACAGAAGAGGAGCTTGATAGCTGAAAGCTCTGGCTCCCAATCTACTTTGGAAACTATAGAACTACAAGAGACCAGCATTCTGAGAGCTGAGTGGTTCTAGAGGGGTAGTAAGGTACTATGAGTTCCTTTGCAGATATGATGGTGCCTGGGCCATGAAGAGCTTTGTATGTAAGAGGAATTTTAAATTCATTCTAGACTTAACAGGTAGCCAGTGCAAGGAAGCCAAAATGAGAGATGTGATCTCTGATCTTGGTTCCTGTCAGAACACCGCAGCAGCATTCTGAATTAGCTGCAAAGACCTAAGAGACTTACTTGAGCAGCCTGATAACAAAGAGTTACAATAGTCCAGCCTCTAGACGAATAAATTCATGGACTAGTTTTTCTGCATCCGCTGGAGACACGATGCACCTGATTTGGCAAGGCGTAAGTGGAAGAATGCAGTCCTTGAATGTTTATGACGTTGAAGGACAGATCCTGATCAAAAACAACCCAAGATTCTTTTACGGTGGAGCTGGGAGCCAGAGTGATCCCATCTAAGGTAACTAATTCTCCGGGAAGAGAATTTCTGAGGTGTGTAGGTCCAATTACAAGAACTTCAGTTTTGTCTGAATTCAGCATCAGAAAATTGCAGGTCATCCAACTTTTATATCCTTAAGGCATGCTTGGAGTTTAGTTAATGGGTTGGTTTCCCATCAGGCTTGATCGACAAATATAATTGGGTGTCATCATCATAACAATGAAAATTAATGGAGTGATTCCTAATAATGTTCCCTAAAGGAAGCATATATAAACTGAATAGAAGTGGTCCTAGTACAGAACCTTGTGGGATTCATCATTGACATGAACAAACTGAGATCGGTTCAAGAAATATGACTTAAACCAGCTTATAGGGCGGTTCCTTTGATACCAACTGATGCTCCAGTCTATGTAAAAGAATTTGATGGTCAGTGGTGTCAAATACAGACTAAGATCTAACAGGACAAGTACAGATGAGTCCTTTGTCTGATGCCATTAGGAGGTCATTTGTAACTTTGACTAGTGCGGGTCTCCGCGGCTATGATGCACTCTCTAAATCCTGACTGGAAAATCCTCAAATAAACTGTTCTTATGGAGAAAGTCGCACAGCTGTTTAGCTACAGCTTTCTCAAGCATTCAGAGAGAAAATGGAAGGTTTGATATCGGGTCTGTAATTGGCTAAAACCTCTTAACAGGCTTTACAAGAGGTTTAATTACTTGCTACTTTAAAGGACTGTGGCATATATCCTGGATAATAAAGACAGATTAATCATATCCACAAGAAGGGCTGACTAGAGGCACATCCTGACCAGCCTGGTTGGGATGGGGTCTAAGAGACAGGTTGACGGTTTAGATGAAGAAATTATTGAAGTCATTTGATGAAGGTCAATGGGAGAAAACAGTCTAAATACGCATATCAGGTTTACAGCTGTTTCCAGGATTGCTGTATCAGAATGCAGATCAGTGCCTGTCAAGGCAAGGTGTGTGTGATGAATTTTGTCTCTAAAAGTTATAATTTTATCACGCTAGCCTAAGTCATTACTAGTTAGACCTAAAGGAATAGATGGGTCAATAGAGCTGCGGTTCTGTTAGCCTGGCTACAGTGCTGAAGAGAAACCTGGGGTTGTTCTTATTTTCCTCTATTAATGAAGAGTAATAGGCTGTTCTGCATTACGGAGAGCCTTCCTCTAGGTTTTAAGATTATCCTGCCAGACTAAGCGAGATTCTTCCAGTTTGGTGGTACGCCATTTACGTTCAGAATTACTACGTACACTGCTTTTTAATTTGCAAGTCTGGCCATACCATGTGCTAACCTCCTCTGTTTAATTATCTTCTTTTTCAGAGGCAATAGAGTTCAGAGTTGGGTCTGTACGAGCCTGTAGTACTGTCAACAAGATGATCTATTTGTGAGGGGCTAAAGGAAGCAGACAAGTCCTCTGCTACATTGAGACATGGCATTGAATTCATTACCGAAGGAATCACTTCCTAAATTTACAGCACTGTCAGATACAAACATCTGCTGTAGGAGTTTCTGCAAAAGGCTTTATAGTCCAGTAATATGAACTCAAGGTTATTAAAAATGGTCGGATAGAAGAGGATTCTGTGGAAAGACTATTAGATGATCAATTTCGATGCCATATGAAAGAACAAGATCAAGATATAATATCACTGTAGCATGAACTTTTTCCATGTTCCATAAATTTTACCCAAAAGTTGAATATCCTAACTTTTCATGAATGTGTATAAATAAATGTAAAGAGTAGAAGTCTGAGACTTTTTAGAATCAGCATAGATGCACCAATGAGTATTTTCAATGGGTAGTTTGTCTGTTCTGGGATACTGATTCAAAAAGTCCAGGACATTTTTCATTTCCAGTCTGTCCTCACAACGGCGTTTTCTTTGAGCTCTCTGCTCTATCATTTCAAGATGACCAGACTAGCTTCAGAGTAGATCTTCAGCAGATTTATATAATTTTTATTTTTTATATATTATAAGAAAAACATTGTTGTGAGTTACATTCACTAAATGGGCTTACCAGGATGTTTGTGGTGTTGGTATGTGACATTGACAAGTGGAAAATGAACCAATATCGGGCCTTGTGGGATTCTCCCTGTCTCAAAATGTAGACTTCCTTCTGAGGCTCCTTTTCCAGGCTGGCAAAATCAGCATTTTGGGGAAGGGATGATGGTCTTTACAGTAAGCAGCCGTCTCCTTTAGACCTGATTAAGAATGATCACAGAGTAATGTTAATGATTGATGTAAATATTTAGGAACCATTCCATTTCTTCACTTCTCCTCCTTCTGTTTACCTTGAGAATGTCCATTGGGTCCCATGAATAGCTCAGGAGATATGATGACAACCACATCTCTCAGGCCGCAGGACAGGCAGCACACAGCCAATATTGATGGCATGACCAGAATCAACTAGGCAGGGTGGAGTCACTGGGTGTCAGGAGGTTTGGGGGAAGGCATCTGGATGTGTGCCTGGACAGAGGAGAAAAATGATAAATAAACGCCTAGCTGGTTGAAAGAATTACTGATGTACTGAAGAAACAGAAAATTAAATAAGGACCCACACATTATCTATTGTATTCTGTGTCTGTTCTCAGACAACTGTTACGTGTGGGGCTTTAGCTCTGCCTCAGCAAGCTATGTAAGAGCACACACTGGAAGTGAGCCATTGAAATGAAATATCTTTGGCAGACCTGTGAGTTTTACACCGTGTTTTGGGTTGTAAGTCGGATGGTGTGCCGTATTATGATGCTGCTGCACTGATTCTGGAGGTGATGAAGGCGTGAATGAGGGTTTCAGGAGGAGTCCTCGCAATGTTATTGAGGCATGTGATGTATGCCTTGTACAGGCATATGTTACTCACGACACTGCACTCTTCCAATGAGCCACGCCTTGCTCTGCTACCTGTTCTCTCAAGGCAATCCAAACTTTTCATTTGGTGCACTACCAGATCCAGTAACCTACAGGAACAACAACATATGTCTCTCTCTACCTTTAAAACTCCTGAAGACCTCCAGCTCTTCTGAGAGTACCTGCTTTCTTAGCACTACCCTCTTCAACTGGACATGGGAAAGCTAACGCATTTAAGAATTGTCATAGCACTTATGCATAACACTTTCTTATCGCACTGTACCTTGATTGTTCTCTTCTCTGTAAGTCGCTTTGAGCATCAGCTAAAATGACTGTAATGTCTAAATGTAAATGTCACTAAGACCATCACAGTACAGGCCAATCAGAAAACCATGGCTGACGAGGGAAGTCCATCAGTTACTGAGAGCCCGAACACTGCTTTCAGAGAAGGCTGAACTGGAGAACAGCAAGAGCCAACCTGTCCCAGGCATCAAATTAGCAAAGAGGCAGGACACTAGAAGGATAACTCCACTACTTCAGCGATACAGAAGAGACACAAGAAGCCTGTAGCTGGGGATACATCCGTGGTCTCATCCATACAGTGATGACGCATACTACAGGGACGTGGTGGTTTGCCAATTATTGTGTGGTGCAGAGACACAATCTCTTAATGTGGAGAAAAAACGAAGAAGATTGTGGTCAACTTCCGGAGAGCCTCCATCCAGCATCCTACAATGACCATCAACGGTGCTGCTGTGGAGACAGTGAGCAGCACCAAGTTCCTGGGTGTGCATCTCACAAAGGACCTCTACTGGAGCAGCAACACTGCATCACTGCCCCAAGAAAGCTCAGCAGCACTTCTACTCTCTGCAGACTGAGAAGAGCCAGAGCCCCTGTGTCCACTGTGTGCATCTTCTACTGTGGAACCACCGAGAGCATCCTGACCAGCGCCAGACATTGTGTGGTACAGCGGCAGCAATCAAGATCCTGCTGAAGTGCCTGCGGCACATAGTGAGAGCAGCTGAGAGGATAATTGGTGCCCTTCCCTTCCACTCACAGGACATTTACAACACGCGCCCGGGCTGCAAAGCACTCCAGCATTGTGTGCAATTTCCTCACCCACTCCAACCACTGTTTCTTCAGTCTCCTGCCCTCTGGGAGGACAATGAGGAGTCTCTGGGCCAGAACCAGCAGACTGAGAGACAGTTTTATCTGACAGGCTGTCAGGAAGCTAAATTCCTCCTTCCCATGAGGAAACAGTATTTCACCCTCTGTATGTCCTGTATATATGGCAGTGTTGACAATAAAATTGACCTGACTCTCGAATTGAGCTGCTCTGTTTCTCAGCTGCCTGTAACTTTGTCACCTCCGTTGTGTTGACCTGCTAATACACAGTTTCTGAATTTTATTGCTGAAATAATAACTTTAATAATTAGCAATATCCATTGGATTAGTAAGCATTTTTCCTTCTGCTTCCATATAAAGGACAGTGTTGGCTATCTATTCATTCAGTGCATTCCACATTTTATACTGCATAATCTGCATCTTTAATTCTACTTGATAATGTGGGTTAGGTTAGTCGATAGGTCTGTTTTGCTTTGTTCAGTTTTGTTCCAGAAGTTCTTCATTTTGATGTGTACTTTGACTTAGATTTGATTGTTTCTACCTTGGCTTGCTTTGTTTGTACCATCTATTCTTTTGGAACTCCTGATCCAGTCGTGAGCCAAAACATATTAACTCAATGGTTTAATTAGTGTGTTTTGGTCCAACTGAAAATCAGGCACCATGTTGTTGACATCTGGTCTCGGAGCCAGGGGCTCCAAAAAGGCTGGGACCCGTAGCATGCTTCCACAACTGAGTCAGGTTGATGGAAAGATACCGCTCTATATTCCGGAAAAGACTGGAAAATAAAACATTTGATTCCTCTTTTAAAACTGTGTACTGTATTGTACTGTGCAGTGACATTGCAGCACAGTGTTCTTACCAATCAGATAAGGGATGCAGACTTCTGGGAGTTTCGGATGATATATCCACTGAAGAACTCACTTCCGGAAGTCCTCAGTTGGGAATAAATGCCCCATACTCTCTGCAACCTACCTCATAGGGGTAAACTCACACCACTCTGCAAGACGTATGACAGCAGAACAAATTGAATCTTTCTCTTTTCACAATCCTTTGACTTCATGTTAGTGATAAGCAATATGTCCTGGAATCTGTAATTTAGTGTGGTCAAGTGCTGAATAATTCATACATCTATGTAGGAATCAATTTAATATTCCTTCAGTTGAAAATGAATAATATATTTAGTTTCACTCCAGTTCCTTACTAACAAACCTGCAGCTGTGTCAATTGAAGTCATCATTTGATATCCTGCATGTATCCTCCAACCATTATGCACAATATATCTTCAGGATTACATGGTCTTTTTTTCAGCTTGTTGGTAACAAATCAAATATATTCCAGGATATTTACCAGCTTCAGATTCACAGCCCTCTAACCCATCCTTCATATGACAGTGTACTGTATAAGGGTAAAGGATTTTGGCCATTCACTGCCTCTGCTGCTCAGACAAGGTACAGGTGACTTTCAGAAGTTGCAAACTCACATATAATAAATATTATATATATATAAAAATCTCACCAACAGAATTTAATTTTAAAGTGGACAACAAAAAGTGTTGCTTACTTTCCCAAAAACAAGATCCTCAAAACCAGGCCCATCATAATGAGTGACACTGTAACCCTCTGGTTTCTCTCTGCCATTTCTTCATAGTAATATTGGCAGTTTCTCAGAGAGAAATATACTCAGGGAGCTCTTGGTCATCTGTTTCTTGCTGCTGATGATGCTGTCTAGTGTCTTCCCCGAGTTTCTGTGCTTTCTTCGTCCAGCAAGCAGGTTCTGGACTGTGGCTGCTGCTGTGGTCTGCTGCTGATGTCCACTATATATAGCATCACTGTCATAATTGCTACCACATCTCTCCTATAGTTTATAGTCTGTTAATGTTTCACTGCTGCTGTGCATCTGTGTCCCTCTAACTCTATCACAAGTTCCACTGCTACTGTAATCATACTATCATTTATTGTATTTCATTTACCTGTAGTAATATGTTTGTGTTGATTTGTTCTGTACACGTGACATCCATTAACGCCTGTCCGTCCTGGGAGAGGGATCCTCCTTCTGTGGCCTTCCTGAGGTTTCTTCCACCTTTTTCCCTGTTAAAAGGGCTTTTTGGTGGGCAAGTTTTTCCTCACTAACTGAGGGTCTAAGGACAGAGGGTGTCACTCCTGTACAGATTGTAAAGCTCCTCTGAGGCAAACTGTGTTTTGTGACTTTGGGCTATATAAATAAATTTGATTTGATTTATTTATGTCTTGCTGTGACCAGTTAGTGTCCTGATACAGAGTAGACATAGCCCTCTGTTACATGTGTGTATTGTCTGAGTAAGTAAGGGAAATTGGTTTTTGGTGTGGCCTCTATGAAAGATTTGTTGAAAACCAGTACTGTGCCACTGTATTTGAAACAAATCACATTTCAGTTCTTGGTAAATGGACTGCACTTTCTGCATTACTGGACAAAGCTCTTCAAAGTTTACCAATGCAAGATGCTGGACCTTCCATCAGGACCAACCTGTGACTCCCAGGTCGCTTTTAAGCTACAGTAACAGGACAATTTCAAATATGTTCAAAAACTGACAGTGCATCACTGGTTAAAGGTTGAATATTACACTTGTAACCAAGTAGAATAAGTGGCTTATCTATACCATCTTATCTTCATGGCTTCTGGCCTTGAACGTTCTATTGTTAACATTATTATGATGGCCTTCTATGATGGAAAACCTCAACGTGACCGGTAAACTTTCAGAATTTGGTTGAAACATCATACTCAAGTGAGTTAAAAGCAGTACATAACAAAGGTTTAAAGTCATTGATGTGTTATATGATGAGTTACGTAATTTTTACAGTGAGTGGAGTGGTTTCTGTAGCTGAGTTAGTATTTCAGGATTTTCTCCACCTTCCAGCACATTTACCATAATGAGATTTACCATAATGAAACACAACAGTTTATGTGGCTTCAGTTATCCAGTGCACACACATAGCTCTCCAACATCACAAAACAACTTTTTATGCATTTTGCTTCCTTTTTTTATTTTTATAAAATATTTTATCTTTAAATATAATCCACTGAAATCTCTATCAAAATACAATGATTAATGTGAAACATGTTAGATTGATGTATGAATACACAATATTTTGTAGGTGTAACTGAATGTATCTGATCTTGTATCTTTGTATCTTGGCCAGGCAACACCTGTGAACGCTTCACATCTGGATAAAATGGGAAACTTAATATATTGCGGTTTTTCCTTCAGAAGTTTTCTAGAGTTCAGAATCTTACTGGATCAATCAAACAAAGAGAAATACAATGAAAGTTACATAATTCAGTGACTTAACAATTAAATACAATAACAAAGTGTTTTTCATCAAATCATAACACAAAAAAACAGAAGACGTCTATTATTTTAGTGTTGTCCAGCAGAAAGTCTACTGCCCTCACCATGTGGATCCAGAAACACCAGTGAGGTAACTGGGACTGCATCCAGGACTCCTATATCCTTCAGGGCCCCCAGACTCGCCAAGCAGGCCTGTCATTGCTCTGGTCCCTCCCTGAAGCCACCTAACAATGCTATAGTTGGCACCTGCAGAGAATGGAGAGGTGCCTCAGCAAAGTGGTGCTTTAAACCAAATGTTTTTGTCAGTATCCAATATATATATGAAAGACTTGCAATACCTTTCTCAGGTTCAGGTGGAGAGCCAAGGCCTAAAACCTTTCTGCAAAAGCCTGTGCCACAAACGACTTTCCTCTTTGTGTCTCTTTCTCTTGAGGTGGGATGTCAGAGCCCAGACGAACTGCAACGCCAAGCCCATGCTGTGGATTTCCAAAGGTAAAAGGTGTAACATTAACAGTAAAAAGCGATTGTTTCAATGAAATCTTCTGGATTAGTGACAAGTTTGAGCACTCAAAGTATGTGGGCTACCATCTTTGGATGCAAGTATTGTTCATATCCAAAGACTTGTCTCTTTAGTTACAACGACTTTTATGCTAAATTATACAAGAACAGTTTTAGGAAATATTGTCCTTCAATTGGTTTCATGAAATGGCTTTCCAGTTTGATGTAGAACAAACTTAACTGGCCTGTATAGAGCTCCTGACTCAACACCAATACTGAGATGGAACTGGAACACCAACATCAGTGATTGACTGATTGATTAACAGTCCAATTTATACACATAGCCAGTGCGTGAATCTTGGGGTTTTCCACGCTTTCTCACTGAATGTTTTTTAAGCTATAGTAAATAATGGCTAGCCAGGCCTGTTCAGTAGAGCAGATGCTCTTGTAGCAATAAATTAATACCCCTGATTTTTTGGAATGAGGGGTTTAACAATCGCTTATAGTTGGTCCTAGTGTACACATATGTACTACTTGATACTGTATACTAGACGAGGAAGCACCTTTATCATTCATGTGTTTCATGTCCAACCACTGTGTCCTGTGATGTGGTTTTATTTATAAAGTGCTAAATCATAACTGAAGTTATCTTATGACAAGCCCCTATAGAACGGGTCTAGAACGCATCTTATATTATAAAGAATTAGAAATATATATATATATATATATATATATATAGTATATATAATTTACAGAGACAGACAATTACAATTACCATTAATCAACAATTAACAATTATCATTTAAACACACAGCCCTACTGCAAGACACTCATTATTTATTTATCACATTCATGAAAATGAAGTGACCACAGTAATGTGGGCCTATGGCAGGTCAGTTAAGTTAGTATGCTCCTGTGACTGAGAAAGATATTCGGCCTAACATTTTCCCTGCCTTCACCTCGGTCAACTGGCCACCAGATTTCCAGTCTCATATGGGGCCCTCCTGGAGTCAGACCTACAAGGGAAGCTCACTGGCACCCCCACAGGGATACAAGTATTTGTCGGGTGCTTGGCAAGCCAGACTGTGATAAGCAGGACCTTGGCGGTCTTGACAAATCACAGAGATCTTCAACGCAACTCTATTGCTGCTTTGATAATGCTGCTTATGGGAGCCGTTAACTTGTCCTGTCTGCGTCACTGACCGTACTAAGATTCAGGGACCCATCAGGTCCGGTGGGAGAGAAGAGCGGGGTGGAGTGTCAAGGTGTCAGGTTACGGTCACAGAAAGTGACCTGAGGTGCAAACCACCACTAGCTGCGCTGTCAACATATTGAAGTATCCTTGCAAGATACTTTAAATCAAGTTATTTTCCTCTGTAATATGAACAAATTTCACAAAACCAGAATCAGGTTGTAAGCTTTTTGTACAGAAACCAGATATAGCTCTGTAACCTAGAAACACTTGCTTCATCACAAATTTCTAACCTAATCTTGTCTCATTTGTGGTCTGATAATAACTAGAAAAATTTCTAAAAGAAATTTTGAGCGTGCCTGGACTTCACCCGCCGCCCCATGCATTAAAGAAGGCTGTCAGCATGTTTGTGCGTGTTTGTGTGGTCAGTGTCTGTGAATGAGAAAGTTTTACAAAGTCTTTATTTGAAGGGACCTTATTTTGAAAGAATTCTGGCCCTGTGTGTTTGTGTGTGTGTGTGTGTGTGTGTGTAAAGGTGCATGGTTGTCTTGTGTCTGTCAATAAGAGAGTATTATAAGTCTTTATTTGAAAAGGACTCTTATTTTGAAAGCCTTTTGTCTTGTCTGTGTGTGTGTGTGTGTGTGTGTCTGTCTGTCTGTCGTCTGTCTGTCTGTAAGAGAGAAGGATAAAAATGGCCACAGTCTGTATTTTCCTACTACCTATCTGTCTGTCTGTCTTCCTTTGTCTGTCTATGCTTGTGTCTGTTAATGAGAGAGTTTTTCAAAGTCTTTATTTTGAAAGACTTTGTCTTGTCTGTGTGCTAGTATGGCTGTGTGTATTTGTCTTGTCTGTCTATCTCTGTATCTGTGTTTGTCTAGAGAGAGAGAGAGAGAGAGAGAGAAGGATAAAATGGCTGACATTAAAATGTAGCCTGATAGGGGCTGCTTGATATCATACAGAGACTTCAACAAAGTTAGTCAGTTGCAGGGCTTCTGAGCTGCTACAACCAGGGCCAGCCAGGTCAGAGTACTAGTCGCAGCTGTGCAGTGAGCACCTGTGTGCCACTGAAAGTCACAGAAAGTTCTGTTGAAGCCCTCAAGGTGGCCAAAAACAGCCTATAAGGTGTGCTGCAAACCAAAACCGTAATGACTGTTGGCTTCCTTGTCAGCTCTAATTGCCAGTTCCTTGCCGATTTTCAGGCGAAAATTGTGCAAACCCTGGCCGGGTGTCGCCAGGTAAAGAGCAGGGAGTGCCCCTTCTCCTGTCAAATTAACATGGGAGTACATTGGCAGGATGGGTGTTGCTGCTTACATCTTTGCGTCTGGGCTAAAACTATCCATCTGACAGCTTTGTGACAGTGAATATGAGTGAGATGGACAAATTTTCCTCCGTTTCTAGCTATAAATGATTTCTGTAGCTTGACATTTGTGGACGCGGTCGCAGTTTACAAATTTATTTTTCGACAAAGTTTTCTCTCTCACTGCACTCTAGCGATGACATCACTCACTCTAGCTCTCGAAAATTCTCGCAATACACACCCATTCATTTTTTGGTGTGGTTTTTGGCGATTTTTGGCAAAACTGTTTGCCGAAACTCTTTGAAAAAACATTGCATACGAGCCCCAGCCGAGCCAGTCGTTTTGACACCCGTTTTGTGTATGTGCGACAAAAACTCTGGGATTTTTAGTGAGCCAAAAAAAGGGCATAAGAATAATAATAAGAAGAAGAATAAGCGCGGTGGATAACATATAGTGTGCGCTTTCAGGCACACTCAATAAATTCATCAAATTCCCCTACACTGCTATTTTCTGAGCTGCTATAGCTGTATATTTCGTGGGACCCACGTGAGCTCAGAGCAAGTTAGAAAAAAATGCATATATGCACACTGAGAATATCAAGTCAGCTTCTTCTTAACCAACAGCCACTGGGTGTTTCAGCTGCTGCCCTCTGGCAGACGTTTCAGGTGCTAAAAACACAAACTAACAGACCGAGGGACAGCTTCTACAACAGGGCCATAGTCCTGTTAAATGAGAACAGTTGACACAATCATGTCGTTTCAGCCACGGGACAGTTGCAATACTTGACCACACAAAAGACGTGCAATAACCTTTCTTTCTCTGAAGTGCAATAATTTTATACGTAATATATATGTACAGTGTTCACAATCATTTATACTTTGTAATTTGTATATAGTGTTCTTTTTTGTTTGATAAGTGCATGTCTTGTTTAGTTATTTATTATTTATCTGACCTTGTGCACTGACGGGAGAGCTGTGCACCAGTTTTGTTGTGCTAAAGTATTCTGTACTACCGTGCAATGACAATAAAGTCTCTAATCTAATCAAAGACCCATAGAGGTTTGTGATGTGGCCCCAAGTGGGAATGAGAGCCTGGTTTTTCAGTGTACCATTAAAAGAAGCCATTATTTTAAGGTAGAAATGTGCTTTAAACTGTGCTGTAATGTGTTTTTGTTTTTTTGCATTTTCTAATTAGCTATATCATCTCATCAAAATGATGGTAATGGACTGGAGGAGCCACAAAAAAGGTCTTACCTGATCAATAAGAATGGACACTTTGCCAGTATGTCTGGCTGGTAATGGCTGCAGATTTATAGAAGCTTCCATCGAAGGAACAGAGACTTCAGAGAAATCAGAGGGCTGACAGACAAAGAGAGAGAGAAAATATAGCATGTTATTCATTCTTTAAGATTCTGATGCATATATTTGTGGCAGATATTGTAGGTACTTAAAGGAAAGCTACTATGAGTGTAAAAAAGAATAACTAAGGGTGAGCTCTTCTTTCACTCTGTAAGTTAAAAGAGACAAGTGGATCAGGAACACTTTACACTGATAACCTATCTGTCAAACAGGTAACACTAACAGACAGATAAAACTCACTGCCATTCCTAGTTCTGTTTCCAGGTCTCTGTTGATGTAGAAACGCAGTTTAGCGGTTTCTTTTTCAAGCGTTTGACTCTCCTGATAGGCACCCCTCAGTTTCAGAACATTGCCCCGAATACCTGGCAAAAAAGATGTCACGATGTCACATGTTCATCTGAGAAAAGGCAATAATAATACTTATCATTATACCCAAGTCATTCATTTGTACTCAAGATGACTTCTCATCTTGAGAGCTAATCACTAACTTTTCTAAAAAAAAAAAAAAATGCTGCTGCTGGAAACAACATTTGTTTTACCTGAACAGTAAACCTATAAACTATCTACAGTACTATCTACAGCTATCAATTATAACAGTGGTTTCACCGCCTTGGGGGTTCAATTAAGTAGTTTTCCCTGCATTCTTTTCACCTGATACAACATCATTCATGCCTGTGAAGCTGTCTGGCGTGAAACTTAATGAAAGCTTAGTTTCCTTGACTAAATTGGACAGATTTACTGATTCTTAATTACATACCCTCATTGCTTAGTAGTTTATCAACGTGGATATCAGAGAAAGGGGCAGCCTGGAAGACACAAAGAGAGATCAGTTAATGTATTCACATTTTATATTCATATTGTTTGCACAAGCTACATGACCTGTCTGCTCTGTGTCATGAGGTGGCCTCATGTTCATATGTTACTGTAAGAGCATTCCTCTCAAATGCAGTGCATTTCTGAGCACTCTCAATGTGTCTTAATATTCCTGATGAAAGACGTTGGGCTTTACAATTTACATTCATGGGATTGGATGACCTCAGATGCTTGGTTTCCTGCTGATTCCCTGTGTAATTTTATCACTTTGGGAAATTATTGAGAGCGATACTCCTTTCACTGAGCTAGATTGATAGCTCACGACACACTTCCTACATCAACAGGTATGGCTCTAGGTGTTCTGCCATTTTTGTTGTTGTTCAAATATAATTTCAATTAAAGCCGCAAGCGGTGTTGAATGGGCCCTCGCGCATGTGCGCACGTTGGGCAAGTTTTAAGTCAATCAGATGAAGTCCCTGGGAGGAGTCTTAAAACAGAACATAAGAAGCAACCACTTTTTTCTCATATGGTCAAATTTGACAAAATAGCCACACCCACACCGTTTAAGAGGAGTTATGGAAGAATTATCCTATCTTTATTCAAGAGCATAGATTTTCAGTTTGAGAGCATGATTTCTCCTTCTCATGCTCACATTTATTCTCCTCGTGCTCACATTTTGTGCTCACACTCAGGTTTCTGCTGCTTTCTTTCAAAATGTGTGCTTGGACTCAAAACATCACATGCTTATGCTCACATTTCTTCTTCTTGGACACAAACATTTCACTATAAATACTCTTACTGGCATAGCAGTGTTATGATAGTTGACGGATTAAGTACATTGCTACTATTGCTATTGCTATTGTGTTTTGAACCATGGGACATCAGTTCACATCCTGGCCGCCGCACTCTTGCTGCATGTCATATTATGATTTTAATCCTCTGAGGACGGATTGGGCGGATCTGCCCAAAATGTTTAACGTTTTACATATCTGGGAATATCTCCGAAATGCACTGTTTTCCTGAGATTCCGCTAAACACGGAGATGTGTAGTTTGTGTCTGTCCGACACTTCCTTGTTGACCAATTGAAAAATAGATGTTCGGCCGACTTCCATATGAATGGACAACCGTTACTAGGTAGACTAGTTTCTCTTTCAACCAATCAGTGGCTGGTATCTATGACATATTCTAGCCAATCAAAGGACTCTGTGGTCTTGTGGGGAGGGACAACAGAGAAACCGCAGGCGGTGTAGAACAGTGACAGAGGGCCCACAGTGACTACAGAGTGACAGAATAACTTGATAAATACTATTTCTATTGAATGACAGGTTCCCCTCAACTTTCTGGAGGCTCTTTGCTTTGATAAGTGGCATGCCTGAGGAAAATGAGGCAAAAATCATCATAGCTTATTTTTCATTAGGCTATACCTTTTTTTATTCAAGTAGCCTAGCCTATTCACCCATCATCTCTTGTTAAACGTTTCAATAAGAGAATCAGCTGGTTACACGGATTCTATTACTGTAACAGTAATTTATTAATTAGGGCCCGAGCGCCGAACGTTCGGGCAGCGAAAGCCCTTATTGTATCCTTTTTTTTTTTCCCTCTGTGACTCTTCGGGGGAATTTTTCAGGGGCTAAATGAGCTCGAAAACTCACAGAGCGAAAAACTTAAGAAGTATGGTTCATGGACGCTCGGACCAAGATGGCTCCACAGCGCCACCTACAAAATCTTGAACGGAGCCTCCGCCATTGACAAAATTTCACATAGAGACATGGCTTTCGGTGGCAACACGTATCTCCCCAGGCCTACAAAAAAGTCTCTTGGTGACCTGGGCTACAACGAAGCGTAGGGTGTCCATTTTGTTTGAAAGTTGGCGTGTTTTTGGGGTCATTTCCAGGGGTCGTATTTGAATGAACTCCTCCTAGGGCTTTCATCGTTTCTGTTTGAAACTTGGCGTGTGTGTTCTCAAGGCCTCGACAATGAAAAGTTATCAAAATCGTGAGTTTTGGATTTACTGTGTGGGAGGGGCGGGGCCATGAAATTCAACGTGTTTTCATGAAATTTTGACATGCTATAACCTCTGATATATAATGGCAGTCTGGCCTAGACATTTCCATGACAACACGGTGAGTTTTTGAGAAACTATGTAGACACGGCAGCCTGTCAAAAATGCTGATTCTTTTCGAAAAAATTTGTAACTTTTTTGGCTGATTTTCAGGCAAAAGTGTTGGGCTTTCATATACTTTCTCAGAGCTGTCTGAAACTTCTTGTGGTTTTTAAGAATAATATTATGCAAACTTCGGCTGCATAATTAATTAATTATGGCGTGTGTGTTCTTAAGGCCTTGACTATGAAAAGTTATCAAAATTATGAATTTTGATGAAACGGTGTGGGTGTGGCTATTTTGTCAAATTTGACCCTATGAGAAAAAAGTGGTAGCTTCTTATGTTCTGTTCTAACAGACTTCATCTGATTGACTTAAAACTTGCCCGATGTGCGCAAATGCCAATGTGCACACATGCGCGAGGGCCCGTTCAACACCGCTTGCGGCTTTCATTTTTTTAATTTTCTATAGATATGGTGATGATATTGTTATTGTGAATTCTTTCGGTCACAATCATCATGTAGTGAAACTCTAGAACAGGGGTGGGCAAACTACGGCCCGCGGGCCACATACGGCCTGTTTGCCTTTTTCATCCAGCCCACCAAAGATTGGTATGGAATTGCTCAAATCAAATATCATAATTGTGACAACATTCATTTGACCTTTTCCTGTAATGCCTGGCGTTCCACCAGGTGGCACATTAGGCGCAGTGATAAATTTACTATTTACTATTACTCTCTGTTATTACTCTGTTACTGTTCTGAACCCATCTGCAGCAATGAGTGGGCCAAAGAAAAGAGAAGTCGACAGTGAGTGCCGAGTGTTTAATAAGGAATGGACAACTAAATACTTTTTCACTGAATTCTGGTCAAAGGCTGTATGTCTTATTTGTCAAGAAACCGTTGCAGTATTTAAGGAATACAACATCAGTCGTCACTTTTCCACCGAGCATGCTAATTATGCTAACAACCAGTCAAGAAAGGACAGTCACTGCACAGAGATTGGCAGCTAATTTGCAGGCTCAGCAAAACACCTTTACCCGACAAACTGCCATCCAAGAATCAAGCACGAAGGCAAAAACTTTTAATTTTTATCAGAGGGATTAACAACAATTTTAAGATAACGGAGGAGTTTTTGGCCATGGAATCCCTGAAGGGGGAAACGAGGGGAGAGGATTTGTATAACAGCGTGTCGGTGGCAATGGAAAGGCACAAGCTACCTTGGAGTACGCTCATCAACGTTACCACAGATGGATCACCAAATCTGACTGGAAAAAACGTTGGGTTGCTCAAAAGAATCCAGGACCGGGTGAAAGAGGACAACCCTGAGCAGGAAGTAATTTTCTTACACTGTATAATCCACCAGGAAGCACTGTGTAAATCTGTATTGCAGCTTGAGCACGTAGTGAAGCCAGTTGTAAAACTCGTAAATTTTATTCGAGCGAGGGGACTTCAGCACCGTCAGTTTATTACGTTTCTTGAAGAAACTGACGCCGTTCACCAGGACTTGCTTTACCACTCCAATGTCCGCTGATTAAGTTTGGGGAAAGTGTGTTTCCTGAGCCGAGTGACACAGATTGGCTTTGTGATTTAGCTTTTTCTGTGGACATACTGACACACATGAATGAGCTGAACGTAAAGCTACAAGGGAAAGATCAGTTTATCCATGATACACAAATGTCAGAGCCTTCAAAAAAACAATCTCGCCTTATTCTCAAAGCAAATGTCAAACAAGTCATTCACTCATTTCCCCACTCTGGTGACACTGAAAGAGGCCCCTCGACATGTGAAAAAATAGAGGAAATCACTGGATGACCTGCATGGAGAATTCTGCCATCGGTTCTCTGATTTTGGAAAAATTGACAAGTCACTTCAGCTGGTTTCATGTCCCTTCACACAAGATCCTGAAACAGTGTCAGAAGAGTTGCAGTTGGAACTCATTGATCTCCAATGTGACACTGTTATGAAGGAGAAGTTCAACTCTCTTAAACTGGATGAGTTTTATGCTTCATTAAGTGCAGCCAAATTTCCAAACATCCAGAAGATGGCACAGAGGATGCTGGTGTGGTTTGGCTCTACATATGTGTGTGAACAGAGTTTTAGTGTGATGAACATCAACCAAGCACCCTACAGATCCCATTTGAGTGATGAACACCTCAGATCTGTTCTGAGAATTGCCACAACAAAACTGACACCGGACTTTGATGCACTGGCAAAAACGGGTGATCAACAACACTGTTCCCACTAAAAGTTAATGTAAGTAATAACACTGTAATGCCTTTTTATGTTTATGTTTAATATGTATGCATCTGGTGCTGTCCCGGCCCGTGTATCAAATTTTTAAAGTCAATGTGGCCCCTGAGCCACTAAGCTAAGTTTGCCCACCCCTGCTCTAGAAGCTGAAAGTATGTCAGTCAGTATGTTACCATGAAGATGCCATATATATTTAATGGTAGTATGTAAAAGCAGCCACCCAGCGCCCCCTTTGCTTAGTTGGTAGGTACTGCAGGTTAGGTTTTTGCCCAGTCATGTTCATGCAATGCTAATTAGGTATTTTTTCTGCTTAATCTGTTTGTAGAACCACACACACACAACCACACCAATACGCAATTATATGTACTCATCTTCTTTGATGGCAAATCCCCAAGAATTTGATATTGTGCATTCTGATTGATTCTGATTTTTTTTTTTTTTTTAAGATTATGTGGGGAGAGAGAGAGATGGAATGACATGCGGCAAAAGGCTACAGGCCAGGACACAAACCCGGGCCGGCCGCAGCGAGCCTTCGCATATGGGGCGGCCGCTCTACCGACTGAGCTAAGCGCCGCCCCACCACTCCAACCAGTTTAAATTTAATTATTGGAAACCCTTATTATAATTTGGTGCCGAAACCCAGGAGGAGTGATCACTGTGTACAGAAAAGATGATTCCATATGAGAGTAAAGATATGACTACACCTGCGGATAATCGCCCTTGATGTCAGATACGTCCTCCAACATGGATGGATGATTATGAAGTGCAGCTGCCACCCATGGATAGACCTCACTTCGCTGCAGCAGCCCCAAGCCAGCATGATTTCCTAACACAGCAGCCATACTACAGTGAGGAGAGGCGCGGAGAGATCTCTGCTCCACCTCTGCTCTCTAACCCATGGACCCCATCGTATGATGCCCGACCAAAGTATCCCATAGAGTCAGTGTACTCGGGACCCCAGTATCATAGCACCCCCGATCCACAGTTTGTCGGAGCAGCACCAGACGCCGCACCTGCTATGTTAGAGGAGCTATGCCAGGTTAGGGAAGAGAACCGCAGGCTTTAGCTCACTGTAATGGAGATACAAAGGCAGCTCAATGCAAGTAAACAGCCAGACATATCACTGCCTCCTCCTACCCCCTCATATACATCTCGGGGAAGAGCTGACAGCCTGTCTTAGGAAGATGGGGAGGGCCCTAGAGCACCCACCTAGGGTGCCATCACTGAGCACTGTGAGCCATATGCTGAATCGTTCGTGGCACAAGGGCCCACTCACCCGCCAGAGCGACCGTCGACCTCAGCTGGACCCATGTATCTAAATTCTCTACACCAAGCCCTATTCAGTGACCCAAGACATGAGGATGTCTATGCCTACTGACAGAGAAAGAGTGCCTATAGAGGGCCTAAAGCTACCATCCCAGACTTCACTAAAGGGGACCCCCATGAGTTCAATAGAATGAAAGACTCCCTTGAGAACCTCCTCCCTACAGATGCTACAGAAAGGTTTAAATACCAAATACTTCTGGACCATCTGAAATTTGAAGATGCATTCCTCATAGCAGACTCATATGAATTCTCCCCAACCATATACGGACACCATGGCCTCACTAACGGTGCATTATGGGCAACCTCATCAGTTGGCGCTACAGCGTATTGCAGAGTTAATGAAGGCGCACAACATTCAAAGCCATGATGTGTCTGCCTCAAAGAGTGAGAGCTTTGGTTGGCATGCTCGATAAGCTGGGAGAAGAGGGTTATATAGAGTTGAAGTGTGGGTCACACGTCACCAGGCTAATGTCCAAGCTCCCACAAGAACGGTGTGCTGACTTCATGAAGTATGTGCATCCACTCAACATCCATGTTCCTACATTGTTTGACTTCTCCAACTGGCTTAAGTTTGAGCTAAAGGTCCAAGAGTATGGTCAGTGCTTGCTAAGAGAAGTTAAAGAGACCACTGAGGGAAAGAAAGAGCGAAGAAAGGATTCAAAGTCAGCTAAGCCCACTACAGTACTCCATGGTACTGAGAAGCCATCAGAGAGTACAACAGCTATTGGACCGCTCTCACCTATTGCTAGCCTCGCAAGCAATGTCGCGCAATCATGCCCATACTGTAGCGATGCCCAGCACTACCTGAACCAGTGTACTACTTTCAGTCAGCTGACAACTGTGCAGCGAAGTGCCTGGATCAAGAGCAACAGACGGTGCTGGCATTGTGGTTGTTCTCACCAAGCCGCCCAATGCCGATTGAAAGCTAGATGTAAGTCGTGTGGAGGCAAACATTTGGATGCCCTTCATGACCTCAACACAAAGCCAGCCCCAGAGGAGAAATCCTACTTAATCTAGACCGCAAGGCCGGCTGCAGCCAAGTGCTCTTAAAAGTGTTGAAGGTGATGCTACATCATGGAGAAAAGACTATGGAGACTTACGCTATACTAGATGATGGCTCAGAGCAAACTATGCTGCTCCAAGCTGCTGCTAAGGCCTTACATCTGAAGGGTGAGCCAGAGCAGATCGCTCTTAGGACAGTGCACCAAGACCTTAAAAGTGCTGCAGGGCATGTCTGTCTCATTTACCATCTCACCTGCCGGTCAACCGCAAAAGACCTTCCAGATCCAGAGAGCCTTTACTGCTGACCGCCTTGGATTGGCGGAGCATTCCCAGCCTGTTACGATGCTCCAGCGCAGGTACAGACACCTGCAAGGCCTGCCGCTCCGAATGCTGGCTAGGGTTCAACCAATGGACCATCCTCACCTGATTACCCCGACAGAACCAGTCGGATTGGGGCCACCAGGAGGACCAGCGGCTGTGAAGACCCGACTGGGTTGGGCCATCCAAGGACCCACCAGCGTTGTTCGGCAACAGCTCCAGCCTGAACTGTGTCTAAACACTGGCATTCTTTCACCCTCAGACCAGCTCCGTCATCATGTGGAGAAGCTATGGCAGATGAACGTGATGCCATACAAGAGTGAAAGGGTAGTGACGCGTTCGAAGCAGGACCAGGAGGCAGTGCACCTGCTTGACTCTAAGACAGCGAGAGTGGATGTCGATGGAGTGTTGCACTAAGCCACTCCGCTGTTGCGCATGAAGGACATGCCCTGCCTTCATACTCCCAAAGAAGCTGTCCTGGCCATTTTGTGGAGCACTGAAAGACGCCTGCTAAAAGACCCAGAAAAAGCGGCAGCCTAAGGGGCTGAGATCTTGCAACTCAAACAGGCTGGCTATGTTGTGAAATGGAAGATGAGGAGGTGAACACGTCAACTGAATCCTGGTTTATTCCACACCACATGGTGACACATAATGGTAAAAATAGGATTGTGTTTAACTGCTACTTCACCTACAGTTACTTCTCCCTGGTTCGACTCTTACCTCCAGCCTCCTTAGTGTTCTGTTCGGATTCCGGGAACATGCCATTGCCCTCAGCAGTGACATCAAGGGCATGTTCCACCCGGTCAGGTTGTTACCAGAGGACAGGCCTTTGCTCCGCTTCTTGTGGAGGGATCTGAAAAGAGATGTACCGGCGAGGGACTATGAATGGCAAGTCCTCCCCTTTGGGACCACATGCAGCCCCTGCTGTGCAACTTACGCACTGCAAAAGCATATGGTAGACCACTGGGGATGATGAGGGGATGATGTTCATGTGGCCATTGAGCGGTGCTTCTACGTAGACAACCACATGTAGAGCCTCTGTATATCTTTTAAATAGTTCAGTACATTCTTACAAGTAGTTCCTTACTGCATAGTTTATGCATCTAGTTTTAAGCATTGAAGGAGTGACTTCTGAAATGTTTTGCTTTGTAATTGGGGAAGGGGTGAGGCTAGTGACTGTGTGGAGGGGGCGTGGTGCATCAGCTGCGGGAGAGAGGTGTGGGGAGGGCTCAGGAGAGCAGCCCAGGTGAGAGGGGTGGGCACACCGGTTCCCTGTTGAGCTAATCACTCTCTCCTTTTAAAACACAGTAGCGTGCTGGACCTGGGAAGAGACAGACACATGCACACGAGTGTGGATGCTCACGGCTGCCGGCAGCACTGAGGGAGCAGACGCCTGCGAACGTCACCGACTGAGCGATTGTGTGCAGTGAACAAAAATAAACATATTCAGAGTCATCACTGGTTGTGTCTTGCCTGCTGAGAACCCACAGTGGCATCGGACCATGCCACATTGGCGCCCAACGTGTTTCGGCAGGGGAAAAAGGCAAGGGATGACGGAGTCACAGCAACCGATTGTGTCTCTGGCACAAATGCTGGCGGAGATCGCGCCCATGAACCGGGACCAAGCCGCACTTAGCAGGCAGCAAATGGCAGCGCTCCAGGGCCAGACGGAAAGACAGACCCAGCTGTTGGAGGTGATGATAAATCGGGTGGGGGTAGCGTCTCAGGCCCCCTCGCTCAGCGGACTCACGCTCCATAAAATGTCCGAACACGACGACCCACAGACATTCCTGGAAATGTTCGAGGCAACAGCGACAGCATGTGGCTGGCCGGGGGCGGAGTGGGCCGTGCGGCTGCTCCCCCTGCTGTCGGGGGACGCACAGACTGCAACGCTCGGCCTGCGTGCCCCCTCCCGAGGACAGTATGGGGTCATAAAAAGGGCCATCCTCGATCAGATGGGTTTCTCCGCGGAGGACCATCACTGCCGTGCGGCCGCTCCCCCTGCTGTTGGGGGACACACAGACTGCGGTGCTCGGCCTGCCTGCCCCCTCCCGAGGACAGTATGGGGACATAAAAAGGGCCATCCTTGATCAGATGGGTTTCTCCGCGGAGGACCATCACTGCAGGTTTCGGGGAGCCAGGCTGGGACCCGCTGGCCGTTCGTCTTCGCCCAGCAGCTGAAGGACGCCACCTCGGACTGGGTGCGCTGCCACCGCCCGGCGGACCTAGCCATGGCCATCACCCTGGCGGAGGACCATCTGGCTGTTCTCTCCAGAGCCCGGGCACATGAGGGTCAGCCAGCCTCTCCTGCCCGTCCCATGCTGGCACCCCAGAAAAGACTTGCGCCTGGCCCCCCGACACACACACCCGCTCGACCCACTCCTCCTCCCCGAACTAATCCTCCCTCTCCTTTTCTTTCTTCCCAGGATCCAGCCGCTACAGGCACTGCTCTCGGCTGACAGGGACGTCCGACACTGCAGACAGGGAGGGGGAGCCAGCGGTGCCTTCACAGGAGGCACCGCAGGTTCCTGTGTTTGACTCCATGGAAGATTTTCCACTTGAGCAGTCTTGTGATGATACTCTACGCTTTGCCTTCGACCAAGTGATAAAAATTGATGGTCACATGGCGCGCCCTGACACAGCTTTATCATATCCACATTTTTCATTACGCAGGGACAGATTATACAGTGAGCCATGACGCTCAGACAGGTGAAATAATTACCCAGTTGCTGGTGCCAAAAAGCCGCCGGGAAATAGTCTTCCAGGCGGCTCATTATAACCCAATGGCTGGGCATATGGGGTGTGAAAAGACACTGAACCGTGTAATGGCCCGATTCTAATGGCCTGGCATTTGGGCAGACGTGCGCTGCTGGTGCGCGTCTTGTCCAGAATGCCAGTTGGTTAACCAACCAGCCGTTCCGAGAGCGCCTTTACGCCCATTACCATTGATTGAGGTCCCATTTGAACGTATTGGGATGGACCTCATCGGGCCATTTCACCGGAGCGCACATGGCTTTGTGTTAGTTCTTGTGGATTACACGACACGATATCCAGAGGCAGTGCCCCTGCGCACCATCTCTGCAAAGAGTGTGGCGCAGGCACTGTTTCAAGTTATCGCTCCCGAAAGAGATCCTGACTGACCAGGGCACCCAATTTATGTCACGAACACTGAAGGAACTGTATGGATTATTGGACATCAAGTCAATTCGAACCAGTGTGTACCACCCTCAAACTGACGGCCTTGTTGAGCGCCTGAATAAGACTTTGAAGTCCATGATCCGTAAGTTTGTTCACGATGATAGTCGCAATTGGGATAAGTGGCTAGATCCTCTGTTGTTTGCAGTACGCGAGGTACCCCAGGCCTCCACAGGATTTTCTCCCTTTGAACTGCTGTTTGGCAGGAGACCACGCGGAGTTTTGGACCTAGTTAAAGAAAGCTGGGAGGAAGGTCCAAGCCCCAGTAAAACGTTCAATACGTCCTGGACCTGCAAGCAAAACTCCACACACTAGGACAGTTATCACGTGAGAATTTGCTCCGGGCCCAGGAACGTCAGCAGCAGCTGTACAACAGAGGATCTATGTTAAGACAATTTTCACCGAGAAAAAGTGCTTGTATTGCTCCCATCTTCCAGTTCAAAATTACTCGCCAAGTGGCAAGGGCCCTTTGTGGTCACACGGCGAGTATGGTATGGTATGGTAACTATCGGTTACCTGAACACAACTGGTGTGCTGTGCTCAGCGATACTCAACAGCGCTTCCCCTCGCGCACCAAAATGGCGCTTCAACACAACCCTTTTGAAACAGGGGGAATTTAGGACACAATTTACAGAAAACCTTAGGGAATTCTTGGAGTTCAATGTTGACTCGGCCGATGATCCTAGAATACTTTGGGACTCAATTAAATGTTTTATCAGGAGTAATGCCACTCTGTTTTCCTCTAACCAGTGCAAGGCCCAAATTTCTAAATTACATGAATTGGAATGCAAACTAGCAAAACTAGAATCTGCATTGTCTGCTAATTTCTCAGAACAAATAGCCTCACAGCGTGAGGTGGTCAAAAAAGATATTAACATCATCCTCAGATGCCAGTCAGAGTTTTTAATCCACAGGACCAGGCAACAGTATTATTTTCATGGGTCAAGGCCCAGCCATCTGTTGGCGATGAAGATTAGGTCAAATGAGCAGTTCTCAGATATCTCCTCAGTCAAATTACAGTCAGGAGCTCTCACCACTGTACCGACGCAGATCAACAACACTTTCATAGTTTTTACTCTGACCTGTATAAATCAAACATATCTCTTGACAAAGACAAATGTGACAATTTTTGGCTCAATTAAAGTTACCTTCGCCTGTGGCAGAGGCGAATGATTTAGCAAAACCGATTTCTCTTGAGGAACTTAAAGAGGCTGTGCTCAGTATGCAAAGGGGGAAAACACCCGGGCTCGACGGCATACCATCAGAATTTTACGCAGCCTTTTGGGACCTCCTTGGCCCACTGCTTCTCAGTATGATCCACTTATCAATAGAGAAAGGTTCTTTCTCTAGGGATGTCAATATAGCTGTAATAACCATACTACTGAAGAAAGATAAAAATCCAACAGAAAGTGGTAATTATAGGCCCCTTAGTCTGTTGAATGCTGATGTTAAAATATATGCTGAGACACTCTCCCACCACCTGCAACCTCATGTATCATCACTAGTTCACTGTGACCAGACAGGCTTTATGAAATCATGTCTGGCCTCTGACAATGTCCGCCGGCTGCTGCATATAATTGACGCAGCAACAGACATCAAAACCCCGGCAGCTGTTTTCTCCCTGGACGTGATGAAGGCATGCGACCACTTTGAGTGGTCCTTTTTGTGGTTGGTTTTGGGGGCGATGGGTTTTGGAGATGGCTTTATAAAAATGATACAGTTGTTATATTCAAAGCCCTCTGCAATGATTCTTACAGGTAACATTTGCTCCACTCTGTTCCCAGTATCTAGATCATCTCGCCAAGGCTGCCCCTTGAGCCCAACGCTGTTTGCTCTGTCGCTTGAACCCTTGGCACAGATGATCCAGTCATCGTCGGTTATTAAACCCATAACTGTTCCTAACACACGCTGACGACATTTTAGTCTTTCTCGGAGACCCGTTGCAGTCTGCCCCCCACCTTTTATCAGTGTTGTCAGTTCCACATTTTAAATACCTTGGCATTGAAATATTTCCCTCTCTACATCGTATTGTGAAGCACAATTATACTGAGACACTGGACAAATTGGGTGATTTGGAAGAAGATGGGCCAGCCTGCCTAACTCACTCCAGCCACGTATTTCTATTGTCAAAATAAATGTAGTGCCCAGAATAAATTTTGTCAGCTCCATGGTCCCCCTCTCTTCCCCTGCTGGATACTCGGGTAAGCTTCATGCGGCGGTTACAAAATTCATATGGAATGGGAAGAGACCCTGCCTTAGTCATGTTTGTTTGCTCTCAGTATGGTGACATTCAATGTCCAGTAGGAGATAGCTTCCCTCTGCTGAATGAACCAAATAAAACAATAAAGACTTACAAACTGTTTGCTCTTCAATTTTGGTAGACTGTTTCTGTTGAAAGCTCTTCATGGTCAGACACCATCATATTTACCATCATATATTACTCCACTAGAATGCTGCACTTTCAGAATGCAGGGCTCCTGATGGATCCTACAGTATAGTCTCCAAAAGTAAAACAGGAGCTATCAAGCTCCTCTCCTGTGGAACCAGCACCCATTTTGGGTTCCAGCGGCAGACACCCCTTTACATTTAACTAATATACAGTGTTTATAACACATAGCTATCGTACTAAATTCTGCGTAGGACATGGTCAATATTGAAAATCAGTTTGCATCATAGTTGTTGATGATACCCTGCCATTGGCAATACCCTAAACTATGATAACCTATAAGCCTAATATAACTGTATAATATAAGATGATTGTGCGCTATCCTTTTTATAATGATGAAAGTTACCTCTTTTTCCAAATTTTGCAGGGTTTTCCTTGCTCTTATTCTTTCTCTTATTATTCCTCTTTTCTTCAGAGGAGGAGGAGTCTGACTCAGAGTCAGATGTTGAGGAGTCTGAGGAGTCTGAGGCCATGAGCCTCCTTTTGTTGGACCCTTAAACAGAGTAACAAAAATTGTGAAATAATTATTCCTCTATTCTTTTTTCTGATTTTGCACTTGAAAAAAAATTATCTTATTGAAGCGTATTTATATTATTTGTGTGATATGGATAGAAAATAAGCAACTCACTTAGACTATAGAAATAGCCTTCCATGTTGTTTTTGGGAAAAATACTGTCTGGATACCTTTTGAAGATGTTGTGGGTTTGGTCTTCACTGGGTTGAGACCTTTCTTCCTAAGGAAATCCCGCTCCTCTTTCAGAAGTTGGTTCTCCTCTTTCAGAAGGCGGTTCTCCTCTTTTAGCAATCTATAATCCTCCTTGAACTTGGGGAGCCATGGTTGGGGCAGTGGTTGGGGCAGTGGTTGGAGCAGATGGCTGTGCAATCTCTTCCACTAAAAAAGATGCAAAGGGAAATTATTTCATATTAAGGCTGTAATGAGCGCGGGGGGGCATGATAAAAAAAGTTTACACTGGGCGGCCATTATACACTATATAAACAACATATATTCTATTATTGTCAGACCATGTCTGGATATACTGGATAGTACCTTGTGACAGAGGCATCACCAATTACCCCTTTTGAGGCAGGAAAAACCTTTCCTGCAACCAAAAGCTACACATAAAATACCGTTGTAGTATTTACATCCTTTGCCATAAAAAATTAAGTAACCTTCATTACCAGACTGCAGCATGTCATTATCTGGTGGGTTGCTGGTTCGTTTCGACTTGGCTTGTCTCTTACCCAGTGTGAATGGCATGACTAAATGTAAAAGAAAGAATGAAAGACTAAGACTAAGTTAGTCTGTTTTAGCACTTGGACTGTACTTACTAACAGGAGTTAAGAGTGAATTGAGAAAATCCATTGTTCTAGTTCTCTGTTGTGTTTAATGAACATCAGTTACGGTAATCAAAATGCAGTACAATAAAGGAATAATGTTATGCATCTAAATTTGAGATAGGGCTGGCCCAGTGTGGCAGCGGCAGCGGCAACTAGTAGTAGCAATTCAGGGGGCAGCTGCTGCCTCAGACACTGGCAGCTGCGGCGAACTGAGCCAGCCCTTGCCGGAGACAACATTTTCGTACGAGACAAAACAGTTAACTTTTCCTTTATTATCAAAATACCTTGACATTTTGTCAGTGTCAGTTTTATGCTTAATGAAGCATAAAACTCATCCAGTTTAAGAGAGTTGAACTTCTCCTTCATAACAGTGTCACATTGGCGATCAATGAGTTCCAACTGCAACTCTTCTGACACTGTTTCAGGATCTTGTGTGAAGGGACATGAAACCAGCTGAAGTGACTTGTCAATTTTTCCAAAATCAGAGAACTGATGGCAGAATTCTCCATGCAGGTCCTCCAGTGATTTCCCGTATTTTTTCACGTCGAGGGGCCTCTTTCAGTGTCGCCAGTGTGGGGAAATGAGTGAATGACTTGTTTGCTTTGAGAATAAGGCAAGCTTGGTTTTGAAGGCTCTGACATTTGTGTACATATCATGGACAAACTGATCTTTCCCTTGTAGCTTTACGTTCAGCTCATTCATGTGTCAGTATGTCCACAGCAAAAGCTAAATCACAAAGCCAATCTCAGGAAAATTGTCAGCTTTCTCAAGTAGCTCCAAAAATGAGATAATCTCTTGTTTGAGCTCCCACACTCATTGACACACTTTCCCCAAACTTAACCAGCGGACATTGGAGTGGTAAAGCAAGTCCTGGTGAACGGCGTCAGTTTCTTCAAGAAACGTAATAAACTGATGATGCTGAAGTCCCCTCGCTCGAATAAAATTTACGAGTTTTATAACTGGCTTCACTACGTGGTCAAGCTGCAATACAGATTTACACAGTGCTTCCTGGTGGATTATACAGTGTAAGAAAATTACTTCCTGCTCAGGGTTGTCCTCTTTCACCCAGTCCTGGATTCTTTTGAGCAACCCAACGTTTTTTCCAGTCAGATTTGGCGATCCATCTGTGGTAACGTTGATGAGCGTACTCCAAGGTAGCTTGTGCCTTTCCATTGCCACCAACACGCTGTTATACAAATCCTCTCCCCTCGTTTCCCCCTTCAGGGATTCCATGGCCAAAAACTCCTCCGTTATCTTAAAATTGTTGTTAATCCCTCTGATAAAAATTAAAAGCTTTAGTAGTAGTAAATAGTAAATTTATCACTGCGCCTAATGTGCCACCTGGTGGAACGCCAGGCATTACAGGAAAAGGTCAAATGAATGTTGTCACAATTATAATATTTGATTTGAGCAATTCCATACCAATCTTTGGTGGGCCGGATGAAAAAGGCAAACGGGCCATATGTGGCCCGCAGGCCGTAGTTTGCCCACCCCTGCTCTATAATGTTAAGAAGGGTTATGTGTTATTTTGTTGCAGTGTTGTCTTCTTGTGCCTTTGTTATGTTTTGGTTAAACATGCCTTTTTGTGTGGTACAGTTGCATCTTATTCCATCCATCCATCCATCCATCCATCCATCTTCTTGTGCTTCATCTGAGGGTGGGTCGCGGGGGCAGCAGCCTCAGCAGGGAGGCCCAGACTTCCCTCCCCCCTGCTACTTCGTCCAGCTCTTCCAGGGGAACCCCAAGGCGTTCCCAGGCCAGCCGAGAGACATAGTCCCTCCAGCGTGTTCTGGGTCTTCCCTGGGGCCTCCTCCCGGAGGGACGTGCCCAGAACACCTCACCAGGGAGGTGTCCAGGAGGCATCCTCACTAGATGCCCGAGTCACCTCAACTGGCTCCTCTCGATGCGGAGGAGCAGCGGTTCTACTCCGAGCTCCCCGCGGATGGACCAAATAAAACACCCTATCTCACCCTATCTCTAAGGGAGAGCCCAGCCACGCTGCGAAGGAAGCTCATTTCGGCCGTTTGTATTCGCGATCTCGTTCTTTCGGTCACTACCCAAAGCTCGTGACCATAGGTGAGGGTAGGAATGTAGATTGACTGGTAAATCTTCACCACGACGGACCGGCGCAGAGTCTGCATCACTGCAGAAGCTGCACCGATCCGCCAGTCAATCTCCCGCTCCATCCTTCCCTCACTCGTGAACAAGACCCCGAGATACTTGAACTCCTCCACTTGAGGCGGGATGTCGTCCCCGACCTGGAGGCTGCACTCCACCCTTTTCCAGCTGAGAACCATGGCCTCAGATTTGGAGGTGCTGATTCTCATCCCAGCCGCTTCACACTTGGCTGCGAACCTCTCCAGAGAGAGCTGAAGGTCACGCTCCAATGAAGCCAACAAGACCAGATCATCCGCAAAAAGCAGTGACCCAATCCTGAGGCCACCGAACCGCAGCCCCTCAACGCCCTGACTGCGCCTAGAAATTCTGTCCATAAAAGTTATGAACAGAATCGGTGACAGAGGGCAGCCCTGGCGGAGTCCAACTCTCACTGGAAACAGGTCCGACTTACTGCCGGCAATGTGGACCAAGCTCTGGCACCGGGAGTACAGGGACCGGACGGCCCGTATTAGTGGGTCCGGAACCCCATACTCCCGGAGCACCCCCCACAGGGCTCCCCGAGGGACACAGTCGAACGCCTTCTCCAGGTCCACAAAGCACATGTAGACTGGTTGGGCGAACTCCCATGCACCCTCGAGGACCGCGCCGAGGGTATAGAGCTGGTCCACAGTTCCACGACCAGGTCGAAAACCACACTGCTCCTCCTGAATCCGAGGTTCGACAATCTTGCGGATCCTCTTCTCCAGGACCCCCGCAAAGACCTTCCCAGGGAGGCTGAGGAGTGTGATCTCCCTATAGTTGGAGCACACCCTTCCGGTCCCCCTTTTTGAAGAGGGGAACCACCACCCCGGTCTGCCAGTCCAGAGGCACTGCCCCTGATGTCCACGCAATGTTGCAGAGATGTGTCAACCAAGACAGCCCCACAACATCCAGAGCCTTAAGGAACTCCGGACGGACCTCATCCACCCCCGGGGCCTTGCCACCGAGGAGCTTTTTGACTGCCTTGGCGATCTCAGCCCCAGAGATAGGTGAGCCCACCACGGGGTCCCAGACTCTGCTTCCTCACTGGAAGACGTGCTGGTGGGATTGAGGAGGTCTTCGAAGTATTCTCTCCACCGACCCAGGACGTCCCCAGTCGAGGTCAGCAGCACCCCGCCCCCACTGAGCACAGTGTTGACAGTGCACTGCTTCCCCCGCCTGAGCCGCCGGATGGTGGTCCAGAACTTCCTCGAAGCCGTTCAAAAGTCCTTCTCCATGGCCTCACCGAACTCCTCCCACGCCCGAGTTTTTGCCTCCACAACCGCAGAAGCCATGTTCCACTTGGCACGTCGGTACCCGTCAGCTGCTTCAGGAGTCCCACAAGCCAAAAAGGTTCTGTAGGCCTCCTTCTTCAGCTTGACGGCATCCCTTACCGCTGGTGTCCACCAACAGGTTCGGGGGTTACCGCCACGACAGGCACCGACTACCTTGCGGCCACAGCTCCGGTCAGCTGCCTCGACAATGGAGGCACGGAACAAGGTCCACTTGGACTCAATGTCCCCCGCCTCCCCCGGGATGTGAGTGAAGCTCTCCCGGAGGTGTGAGTTGAAGCTCTTTCTGACAGGAGATTCAGCCAGACGTTCCCAGCAAACCCGCACAGAACGTTTGGGCCTGCCAGGTCTGACCGCCATCCTCCCCCGCCATCGGAGCCAACTCACCACCAGGTGGTGATCAGTTGACAGCTCCGCCCCTCTCTTCACCCAAGTGTCCAAAACATGTGGCCGCAAGTCCGACGACACGACCACAAAGTCGATCATCGAACTGCGGCCAAAGGCGTCTTGGTGCCAAGTGCACATATGGACACCCTTATGTTTGAACATGGTGTTTGTTATGGACAATCCATGACGAGCACAGAAGTCCAATAACAGAACACCACTTGGGTTCAGATCAGGGGGGCCGTTCCTCCCAATCACGCCCCTCCAGGTCTTGCTGTCGCTGCCCACGTGAGCATTGAAGTCCCCCAGGAGGGCGAGGGAGTCCCCAGGGGGAGCGCCCTCCAGCATCCCCTCCAAGGACTCCAAAAAGGGTGGGTACTCCGAGCTGCCGTTCGGCGCGTAGGCACAGACGACAGTCAGGACCCGTCCCCCCACCCGAAGGCGAAGGGAAGCTACCCTCTCGTCCACCGGGGTAAACCCCAATGTACAGGCACCGAGCCGGGGGGAAACAACATTCCCACCCCCGCTCTGCGCCTCTCACTGGGGGCAACTCCAGAGTGGTAGAGCATCCAACCCCTCTCAAGGAAACTAGACATGTTTTACCTGGTAACACTACAGCAAGTTTAATTAACAAGAGGACCCTGATGGCATATTTGCAGGTAAGTCCTAAATAAAATCAGGCATGATAAATGAATGAGTAAAGTTATTACCAGCCAAAACAGCCCAATAACTTAGTAACTAGGTGGACAGGTGAGATATTGGATTATACTACCAGGTAAATGGGTTGTAATTTATCTCCTTTTACATAGTAATTGTGTTATTATTTTACTGTAGTTACCTTCATAATGCTGGTAGTAATTACCCATTAATGCAGAGTTTTTAGTAATAGTTGAGATATTTCAAGGCAATTAGTTTGTATTACTCTGTATTTACTCGTCATTTTACCAGTCATTTTACCAGTGTTAGTTACTCTGTAATTTCTTTCTTTTACCTTGTAGTTACACAGTAAATACACAGTAATTAGGGGACTGTAAAAAAGGGTTACCAGGGTTTACCTTGTAAAACTTTTTTATTTTATTTGGATTTTTCAACCATGAAATAAATTGATGATCTAAGAGTAAAGACTGTTAAGTATTGTACATAGATGGGCTTGTGGGTAATATATTTCTACAGGATAGACTTCTATAGCTTCTACAGGATCTGGGATAGTGGTTGCTTATTTATGTGCAGTGGGTTTAAGTTTCAAGGTAAATGATGCTTCTTAAGATTTCTGTGCATATAGTAGTGTAATATCTGCTGTATTGCTGTTATATTCAAACATAAAACAAAGGGCTACATTTGGTTAATAAAAGCATGATAGAGCGCTTATGAATTTCATAGATATGTGAGGGTTGCACAATTTGCTTTTTGTTTCATGAGACTTTTATAAAAAGATTGCATACATTACATTTCACTATAAATACTCTTACTGTTATGGCAGTGTTATGATAGCTGAATGGTTAAGTACACTGGTATCTGTTGTATTTTGAACCATGGGACACCAGTTCGCATCCCGGCCACCACACTCTTGCTGCATGTCATATTATAATTTTAACCCTGTGAGTTAAATATGTCCTGTACATGCTCAGATCTAACATCTATGCGCTCAGATCTAAAGTCTGTGCTCTCAAATCTAATATGCTCACGCTCAAAACAAGCACATCCTCTCAGGTTGAGGCATCTGCTCAGACTGAAGGATGTCCCTCCCTGTGTGGACCAGTCTTGGGTGTGTTCCTTCGCCCTTTTAGAGCACTCCATAGGGGCGGGTAAATGATCTGTTTGTAAAACCAGATCTGAGCGTGCACAGGACATATTTGAGTGCGAGCGAAATGTTTGTGTCCAAGAAGAAGAAATGTGAGCACAAGCATGTGATTTTTGAGTTCAAGCGCACATTTTGAAAGAAAGCAGCAGAAATTTGAGTGTGAGCACAAAATGTGAGCATGAGGAGAATAAATCTGAGCACGAGAAGGAGAAATCATGCTCTCAAACTGAAAATCTATGCTCTTGAATAAAGATAGGATCATTCTTCCACAGTTGCATCATATGAGCATTCAGTGGAAAACAAGTTAGAAAGGTCTTATTTCTGTCACAGATAGAATCCTACAGAATATGTTTCAACATGACAGATTGTCATTAGGTTCATTCATGCGTTAGTACTGGTCAAGTAATGTAATTACATGTATGTTACTCAGTGGTCTCACCTTGAAATTATCATTGATGCTGAAAGCAAAAGTCTCATTCCACTCTGGATTTTTGCTGTTTGCCACAACTTTTGTCTGGACTGGTGTAGACATGGAGGGGAGGCATACAGTCACATAGCAGTCTGCTTCAGACACTGGAAAAGGATAATAGGTGATGGATAGGATTCATGTAACCAGCATAGGTCATCCTACTGTAAATGTGCAAAACGTATTTTAAAATGCAACATTTTTAAACAGAATTTAAATATGGAAGAACCAACTAAAGTAACCAGTTTGGGTTGTAAATATTACCAGTGCAGATGGAAAGCAGCCATCATACTTTATCAGCAATAATAATAATAATTCTAACTGACTCAGGCTTATGTTTGTAAAAACACACTCTGTAGGTTGTGTGAATACTTCGTGTATCATTTTGTATGTGCTGATGACTAAAAGATGGCTGTGCATGGACAATTTATGGGACAAACTGAAAGAATATTATATTATCTGTGATGTGCATTATACTTTCTACTCTTTCAACTCTCTCAACAAAAAAAAATAGACTGGGAAATATTGTACTGGGATATATTGTACATACAATAATCTGCAGAGAGGATGTTTTCTGCTCTTAGTATGGTGACATGAAGTGTCCAGGAGGTGACAGTTTTCATCTGTTGAATGAAGCAAAACATGAAATCACAAGGCTATGAAACATATTGAAGAGCACAAAGAATGTGTATGTGTAGAGAATGTGTAAAATGTATTTATTCAAAGTCCTCTGGGGATGAATGTAGTGTTCTTATTCAAACCTCTTTCTGAGGGTACTTTGGACAGCATCAGCTCATTATAATTGCTGTATCAGATGAAACCTATTTCTCAAACACAATTCAAACACTCTTTCTTTTCTATTGGAATATAAAATGGAATATTTAACAAATGAATTTCTTGCTATTCTATTCCTCTTTAAGTTTGAGAAATAACTTTCTTCTTTAAGTAATAAAGACGGAACTTTGACAGGAGGAGATGACAGTGTTACACATCCATCTGGGAAATAGCACTACTGCATTTTTACCAGGAGACTATAGTAGCATGAATGTTAACCTTGCCAGCATCAAAGTCAACTCTCTTAACTGGAGTCCTTTGCGCCATGAGTCATCTCCACCCAAGTCTTAAAGTTCAAAACACACACAATCATTTTTCAGCTGAAAATGCAAATGTGGGCTGTGATACAAAGCGCCTTATCATGATTAACTAAACACAGTAATTTAGCATTGGATGATTCTCAGCAAAACGGTTCTTCTAAATGTAACCATTGAATGGGGGATGTCCCCTTCCTTACCCAGGTCATTTTAAATGTCAATTTTGAGCAAGGTGTAATAAGACAAGAGATTCTGAACTTTCTGAAGATTCTAATCCCACCCAGGTTTTCAAACATTGCGTCTGAACAAGTGAGCAGGTGCTTTTTGTTTGAAAAAATGGAAGAAAACAGTCTTTGACTAATCAGAACAGGTCATACTGAATATAACATGGCAAGTCAAATATATGTTTATGTCTCACATAAACTAATGTTGTAAAGCCAAGTATTCATCAAAACCAATATGTCTCCAGCGTGGCAGGTTGAATATTTGGCAATATAAGAAATGATGCATAAACCTTCAGCAATATTTGTTTTATTTTGTTTATTGTAAAGTTTCTGGCAGATTAATGTGTTTCTGTTTGTTTAGTTTCCAACAAAGCTGCTTTTAAAGAGGGGGGGGGCAGAGACAGACAGACACAGAGAGAGGGACAGACAGACATAGAGACAGACAAACAGAGACAATAGAGAATAGTAATGATTATGATTATTATTGTTATTGTTATATTATGTGTCCTTATTCACTTATTTTAAGAGAATTTGGAACAAAGGTGCAAGAGCCATAATGACAGTGTTAAAGGTGTGGTAGGAGATGTTTTCTGGAGCATTTTTTACCATATTGCTTGAAAACCTCTTCACGACCCCATTGCAGCCAGTAAAATAGAAGGTTCGTCAAAAAAACAAAATGTTTTGGTACAGTCTAGAGGGTGAAATCATGGGAAAACACCGTCCAATCACGTTGATGAGGCTGCGCATTATGATTGGATCCTGACACGTCCATCAAACTTCAGTCCGCTTCTCCCTCCCCCTCTGCGTGTTCACCCATTTGTGAACAAATAGAGACCCTTCCATTACTTTGAAGGCGTGGTTTCGAGGGGAGGTCTGAAGAAAAGGCATGGGTGTGTATTTTCAAAATATAGCTTGCTGGAACCGTTTTCCCAACATCTCCTACCCCACCTTTAAGAGTGTTTAACAGTTAAGCTGTAAATGTTGAAATGTTCCTTTAAGTTGAATGTTGGTGATGTCACAGCCACTTAGACGTCAGATATGATTAAGCAGCCTAAGGAGCAACACAGTTTTTCGACAGTTCAGTTAAGATTGAGTCTTGTAGCTTTGGCCATCAAAGTGGTTGTGTTGGAGAACACTCCCTGAGTGAGAGGCAGCTGCTGCTCCTCGACTTTGGAGTTCCTTGAGGTTGCGCAGAGGCTTGCAGTTCATGGAGCTAGACCTGTAGTCACTCCATGGGGTCTGGATATGGTTCTTATTGTGCTTGGGCATCCTCCCTTTGAGCCCATTGGTTCTGCCCTTTCTGTCATAGTTTGGATGAGTGAGCTGAGTCTGTTCTCAGTGACTACAGACTGGTGTGCCAGCAATGCTACTGTGCTACTAATCCGGATTTACACCAGACAAGCCGAGTGTAGTCCTTCGCCCCAAAGAACCTAACCACAAAACCTGAAGCTTTATCTGAGTCCCAAGGAGAGCCTGTCTCAGTCGGCTGAGACGGAGCACATTCAGTGCACACTGGCTGTCAGGGGGACTGTTCAGCCCTTCATTTGCTAAGTCCAGTTCTTTGGGCAGACTTCTGTCAAAGCCTAGGTTATACTACCAGGTTATGGTGGTTCAGCAGGCATATGTGTTCACATACAAACACGTGTTCTTGTGTGTGCCCATCCCATCCGGGATTCAGGCACACCCACCTCATGGCCACGTGACTGTCTCGTGGGTCTTGTGGCAAGGAACCTCTCTTGTTGTCATATGCGCAGCAGCCACATGGTCATCTCAGTCCATGCTTCTGAGATTTTGCTGTTTAATCATAGCAGCCAGCCCCTCCTTCGTGGAATGGGAGCTGGGTGGGACTCGTTAGTAGGCAACTGGACTGGGCCTCTTTCCCACCTTTGGTTATCCCTTGATTGGCTCAGCATCTGCGGGTCGGTCTGAGTGGTCACTCACAGGAAATGGTCTTCATGCCTTGTACAGCCTTTTTCTGTGTTTCTGGGGTCAGTCTTGCAGATTGACACATGCAGCCCTCTGTCTCTCAGGCTTGCCCTTGTGTCTTGCCAGGACCTGACCTGGTTGGTCTGTAAATGATGCACATTTGCAGACAGTTCATTTGCTGCACGTTCGTGTTTGGACTTATGGGATGCACTGTCTCCTCACGGGTGTCTTCAAGAGTTTCCCCGTACATATGAAATATGTAACGGAGTGGAGAGATAGTCTCGAGGTTACGTTGTAACCTTGGTTCTCTGAGTGAAGAGACTATCTCTCCAGCTCTTAGGGCCGCTTGGAGACATGTTTCGATCAAACAATGACTGATTCCATGCCAGTACAGGTGCTTTATAGGTAAACCTGAGGGCGTGACCAGACAAGCCGGTGTGTCTTAAAGAAATATCCATGTACCCTGACCTGCAAGGGGGTCATTCCCTGTACATATGAAATATGTAACAGAGTGGAGAGATAGTCTCTTTGCTCAGAGAAGGTTATGTTCACAAGCATCCTCCTGTAAAACACTGTTGGTCAAGTATACTTGATGTCTTCATTAGAGAATATGGTTATGTGTGGAGTAGTACTGAACTCAGAAAGGCAGTGTGTCATTTCTTTAGCAGATGTCAAGTACCGTAACTCAAATTATGTAGTTGGATCTATCTACAGTGTTCAGTTGACTGACAACAGAGGCAAAACATACAGAGAATGGATTTGTTTTATGAAGTCCAAGTTCACATGAGTTATAATAAGAATATTATGTAAGAATGAATGTATGTGTGAGGCTGTTGAGGATTATAGATATTTATATTTTGCATGTTTTTGTCTCCAAAGGTAAGCTGGCTAATATTGTTTGTTTGTCTGTGTGTTTTCCCCTCATGATCCAGACATTTTGGGAATGAAAAGTCTCCTGCCACAAGATCTTCGGAGCCAGTGAGTATTCATGTTATCCTGATATAAAGACTGTGAATGGATAATGTGCATACTATTGGCCATATTACTGCCAGTTTGTCAGCACAGACAGACAATATTGTACTCATCTATGCTGTGTATGTATCCAGTGGTGCCAAATGGTTAACAATGGTTAAACAACTTCTTTCAAATATGAAAATATATGCAGTGTCTCAAACATGAATCCCTGTTCTCTATGACTTTTCTATCATGCTGGCCAGTAGTATCTGTAAGTAATGCAAGTAGCTCATTCCCCAAAGTTACCCAGGAAATAAGTCTGTAGTCCGATGGCCACTGTAACATCCTTTCTGGGTAAAAACCTTTAACTATAATGTCTCATAGAAAAATTAAATGAAGTTTGTTTAAAAGAGTAGTTCACTTTAAATGAAAAATCAGTCATTACCTATCCCTCATGGTTCCCTCATGGTTTTCAATTCACAAAACACTCCTGGACATGAAAACAGCTTGCAGCATCCTCCCAAACAACTGTAATCACAGCTATTTACTGCAATTGTTGGGGACTGAATTTTCATATAAAGTGAACTATAAATGAAATCCTACTACAATCCTACTACAGTAAGGACCTTTCAGTAATAGTTTCTCTGTGTATGTCCCCTCCAAGATCACCAAAGATCCAGATGATTACTGGCAATTTGGAGGAGGATTCTGATTTTATTTTATTTTTTTGCCTTTTCTGCTGTGTTGCACCTCTGTTACAGATTCATTGACCTTTTGTGGTAATGTTTTGATTTTACTTAATAATAAATACACTGTTTAGTATATGGCTATAGGATTCTTAATTAATGCTTGTCCACAAATGTTTTTGTAACTACCTTATGCAGAGCCCCCGATTGTTAGGAGAATATTGTGGAAACAATATAAAACTTGAGTGAAAAATAAAAGCTAAAAAAACACAAGACCACAATCCCCTCAGCTCAGCAGCACAATTTGTTTGCTTTCTCTATTTCAAATCTTGACCCCATTTTGATAGAAAGCTAACAGAAAGACGTTTCACACATGGACAAATAGCATTTTTTGTTTTTCAGTTCCTGCTGGGTGGCTCTAAAGAACTAAATTTACATATGAATATATTAAATAAAGGGTTTAGAATCAATAGTGGTGTTTACTTTATTTGTAATTAATTTCCCATGACATTTAGCATTGTCCCTTTATCGAAGGAGATCAATCATAATTATTTGGGAAAAATCTGTAAAGTAACTGTATTTTCCTGCAGAACTTTTAGGATTGTCCATTTTATTGAAGGTGATTGATCATAATTATTTGGGAAAAACAGGGTGTCCGTGGGGTACTAAAAACTATTAAAAGGTAGTAAATTTGCGATTGCGAGTTTTTATTTTTTTTAAAGAATAGTACATGATTTGTCAAAGTTTAGTCAGCATGTGAGAACTCGTCTGATACAGAGAGTCTCCTGTTGCTTCATGTGTGAAACAACGACTCTACTCTGGACTTTGTCCAGACATTATCGTGTAAAAACGGCATTCAGCCACTTCCCTCTCCTCTATGCTATACTAGTTACCATGGTACCATGGTACTATGAGTTACCATGGTCACAGGAATGCCCTGAATCTTAATGATGATTCTCAATAAGACGTTTGTGGTTAGCGTGGCGGTACAACATCACTGAATACTGAAAAGTTCTGTACATGGTTGATTGCTGGAGTAAAACTTGAAACAAGCTTTGCACAAAAAAGTTTGATTTCGTAGACTGAAAATTACATTGAAAAGCATCCTCCTGTAAAACACTGTTGGTCAAGTATACTTGATGTCTTCATTAGAGAATATGGTTATGTGTGGAGTGGTACTGAACTCTTAGGCAGTGTGTCATTTCTTTAGCAGATGTCAAGTAGTGTAACTCAAATTATGTAGTTGGATCTATCTACAGTGTTCAGTTGACTGACAACTTGATGGGAGAGCAGGAATTAATATCAAATTTCTACTGCTAGTATGCCCAGTACATTGCTCCAACCAAGTCCCACCACCAGTCAAACTTCCACTATGGCCATCGCATCAAATTCAAATTTTGTGTGCTGCCTTAAAATGTTAAGTTAGTAGTCACGTGAGGAAGACCTAGGAAATGGCAGCGCCATAGATATTCTCCCATTCCTCGCCGACAATTAATAACAATTAAACTATGTGAACTCTCCGTGAAAGTATAGTTAATGTCGTAAACAGTCAGTGCTCCCACACAATCCAAAGTTACACAGTTATAAAGTCTGATGTACAATGAACCAGGGGAAACAAAGTGTACAAACATGCTTGAAGACCTCAGCTACCATGGAAGCTAACCCTGCTAGCCCCTCCAGCAGTGAAGCTAGAAAGAGAAACAACATCTTTGCAGAAATTGCAAAGATGAACACAACTCTGAATGAAGTGGCAAGCGATGTATCGACAATCAAGTCGGACACAACAGAGCTCAAAAGCAATGTGAGTGCTTTGTAAACCCGTCTCGAAGAGGCGGAAAGTCGTATTGGTGACATGGAGGATAGCAGAGTCAGCATGGCTAATGAAAAGTGGAACTATGGAGTCGTGTTGATGATCAGGAAAATCGAGGGAGACATAAAAACATTAGGCTGATTGGACTGAAAGAAGGAAAAGAAAAGGGGAATACAATGAACGACTACCTAAAGAAGATACTGAATGAAGGATTGGGGCTACAGGGGGATGAGACCGAGAGGAGCCACAGAAGTGGGGGGCCATGGCCAGGTAACAGCAACCCACCGCGGGTGTTACTGGTGAAATTTCTACGTTACACGGCGTGCCAGAAAGTTTTGATGGCTGTAAAAATAGAAAGAGGGATACGATGGGAGGACTCCACACTCTCCATCTACGAAGATAGGACCAAGGAGTGCGCTGTTCAGCGGAGGCAGTTCTCCCAATAATGAAGGCTCTGTGGGATCAGCAGGTGAAACACACGCTGGCACACCCGGCAATCCTGAGGTTTACATGGAAGGGGGAGAGGCTGAGCTTTACCGACCTGAAAAAGGCTGAGACCTTTAAGAGAACTCAGATGATGGAAACTGTTGCATGTGAGAAAATGTTGGGGAGATTAAACAGTAAAAATTATATGACAAACGAACAGTGGGACAATTTTGGAAAATGTATAGAGAGAGCAGCTAAACCATGTATGGATACTCTAATTGTTGTGTATTGATATGTCTTACATTAAGGCCATGCACTCTGCCTGAATAATGGACTGACACTCACACCTTATTTATGGAACTGCCTACCTACAGGCAGGTAGGTAGGCAGGCAGGTAGGTTGTGTTCTTTTTGGTTGTTTCTTATTTTCGTTACCCTCCTTTCTGTTCTCCTACTGTTCTGTTGTTTTACTTGTTCATGTGTATGGTTGTTTGTTTCCTGTTTATAATTATAAAAAATAATAAAAAACTAAATAAAAAAATGTTAAGTTAAATAAGTTAATAACTGAACAGGTTAAAAATCTACAAAAGTCTCTATTTCTTGGTTTTGAGAAACCGCGTCAGAGTGAGAGCTCTATTCTTTGTTTTTCTTTTTGTTTTTCCGCTGCTTGTGGAGTTGAGCTGAGTTAGCTTAGAAGAGCAAGGCAGACAGCTAATCATATTGTTGTGTTTTCAACGCTTTTGCCTTGGAAAATAATTATCTGTAAGTATTACTGTATATGTAGACAGTTGTACGCTTGTGTGTTCTTGTGAGGAATGCGTACTCAAGACTTTTCTTATGTTGAGCTACCTTCAGCAGATGCTAACTCTTTTCATTTTCTATTGATTATAGATGCTAATTGAAATGTTATACATTGCTTTGCTTGTACAGTGTTTAACAGTTGTGTTTCTATCTGTAATTTTCAGTTTTACAGAGGAAAAATAACACAAAGAGGACTTCATTAAAGTACCAGAAAAGTCAAGCCTTGTGGTTTACTGAAGGACTTCTATTCATTAACTGACTGTCTAGCTGTGCACAAGCATACGCACTGTGAGGGCAGTACAATTTGTATAGCCCAAATTCACAAAACACATTTGCCTCAGAGGGCTTTACAATCTGTACAGGGAGTGACACCCTCTGTCCTTAGACCCTCGGTTCGAGTGAGGAAAAACTTGCCCACAAAAAACCCTTTAACAGGGAAAAAAGGTGGAAGAAGAACTCAGGAAGATACGGAGCCCCTAAAGAATCAACGAAAATCTTTTTGGGGGGTGTCAAGAAAGTGTTGCGCCCACTTTGCAAAGCGCGTTCTCATTTAACCCAGTCGCACGTTAGTTAAAATAGAACATGTGCCCCTTTACCTAAACTGTGGACTCATCTTACTTAAGTCGTGTACTCGTGGCAATTCAGTTGTACCCACATTATATACCTCGTGAGCACAATTTACGAAAGCGTATGTTCACTTTGCAAAGAGCGCTTTCATTTAACCAAGATGCGCCTTCATTAAAATAGAGTGTGCGCCCGTTTACCTAAATCGTGGACTCATCTTACTAAAGTCATGTACTCGCTGCAATTCAGTCGTACCCACATTATATACCTCGTGAGCACAATTTGCTAAAGCGTGGTCACGATTTACAAAACGTTCTCATAACATCATGAGCCATGAGCCAATTTACTAGTAAGTCAGATGGGGTTCTATTGCAAAATGGTTGCCATTTTGGTTGCCAGCCTAAGCGTCCTGACATGGTGTTATCATGAGTCTAAGCATGTTGAAAAGAAAGCTGAGGGCAAACGGTCTTAGCCGCCGGATGTATGATGATTTGGGTGCCGTGATTGATTTTATTTTGAACCAACTGCAAGGCCCAGGGAGGTTTCATGGGTATCTGTGGATGTACATGAAATGTGTAAGGAACAGGTTGCAGGTAAAGAAAGAAGATTTGCGCATCATCCTTAGTGCTCTTGATCCCGAAGCGTCCCAGTATCGCTGCCAGAGATGCCTGAGAAGGAGACAGTACTTCTCCCGTGGTCCTAATTTCATATGGCACATCGACTCATATGATAAATTGAGCCCATAAGGAATATGCATAAATGGGTGCATAGATGGATTTAGTAGGAAAATGATTTGGCTCAGAGCTGCATTCACAAATAGTGACCTTGCAGCAAAACGATGAACACTGCCGAGCGGGCCAGTCAAGCTTTTTGATAGGGAGAAGTAGTGCCAATCACAGAATAGAGAGTTGGTGGGGTGTAATGAGGAGAGAAGGAATTGAGCACTACATCCAGATATTTGGAGAGCTGAAAGACGAGGGTTTTTTCACTTGTGACTTCTTGGACAAGGCATTGATCCAGCTGTATTTCATGGGACCTATCCATGTGGGCCATCTCGATCAATGTTTTTATTCAGGAGCATGTACAAACCCTAAATGCATTATTCATCCTAGATGTGTTTTTGTTGACGTTCTAAGCGCTTGTCTAATCGCACAAAACGGATCCTGTGTATCTTAAACACAGTGAACCTAAACACATACTGTAATTTCAAATCAATCCACATTTATTTATATAGCACAATATCACAATTACAAAGCTGACTAAAAGTGCTTTGTATTCACACACCCACATTCACACACCGGCTCGAGGCTACCATGCAAGGCGCCAATGTCGGGGGTTCAGTGAGAAAGTGCCCACACACACACACACACACACACACACACACACACTTACACAATAAATTCGTCCCAAAGCATTTGTTTGTATTTATTTGTTCAGTACCTAATACCTTTTTCTTGTAGGATGAATTGAACAGCATTCAAGAGACATGTAATGCGCATCGCATCCGCCCGTCCACAAATCCAGGTGTTCCGGCTGGAATACCTGACGTCATGTACCTGGCACCGCATCTGTGGGGGGCTGAAGATCATCTCTTCTCTCTTAATGAGGCTGATCTGGCTGTCTGCAAACACAACTGCACCTTCCTCGACTCCATACCATGCGACATTGATGTATTTGATTTTTGCACAAGCATAATGCACGAACGAGGAATGCAGTTGACCAACTGTTCATACCAAGCACTTGAATTATATATTACATTAAGGGACATTGTTCATCCAATAATAATTGTTTAGATAGAACACACACATTTCAATAGCACAATACATACAACTGTTCTATTTCAAGCAACTTCAGAACAGATTAAAGAGCAAGACACAGGAAAAGTATTAACATGTTTATTTTTCATGACCTTTGTAAAACAATGTATATGGGTCTATTTCAAACACACTGGCACTTTTTTCGTTACTGATGAGCAGTGAGCATAAACTTGGTGTTAAACTTAAAATGTTAAACTGAAAAGGTGCGCCATGTTAAACACTGTAAAAAAATAATTTAAAAAAATGGCAAAAAAGCACAATAAAATCAATCATTTCCTTGCTGCCTGTTCATTGAAAGAAAGTGAACACCAGTTTAATTTAGCAATATTTTGCCAGTAAAGGAAAACACTACTTTTCGGTTTACTGGGTAATTGTAGTAACCCACAGGCAATTTCAAAACACATCCACGTGTGAGCTTGTGGCCTGCGCTGGAACTCTGATGTATCAATGAATTCCACTTGGATGGCATCTCCCACCAAAGAGTTTGTTGATCAGCCTCAACAATGTAGCGCTTGAGGTAGCGGACAACTGCGTGTTGTGCCGCTGTCATCTCCTCTGGGAACTGGAGAAGGTCTTTCACTGCCTTTGAGGTAGGGGTTTTGTCCCTTAATAGCTGGTGCAATGCTTCAATAGGGAGTGTGTATGTTATGGCATGAACAATAGGCCATCAGCATTTGTGGTAGTGGTGTGTGATACTGCATATTTTGGTATCGATCCGATACCAAGTAAATACGGGCCAGTATCGTTGATACCGATACCGATATTGATACTTTTCAATAAATAAGGTGGATGCATCATTGAATTGCTAAATCTCAATTAATTTTCATGACCTTTCATGAGTGTTTTTTGTGCTGTTTCCTTTTTTATTATTAAATAGGTAAAACCCAGGACAGAATTAGGACAAAGTTTATAGAATATAGAATGGAAAATGCTTTATTATCAATCATTTTCAATTAATTATCATTTATCATTTCTTCAGAAAAATCTTAAATAAAAAGTGCACACAAACCAGTAAACAAATTAAAACAAACAAGTACTGTTGAAAAACTATAATAAAAAATTAAATTAAAAATTAAATTAAAATTCTCAACAACAAAAACAACAACTGGTGAAAATATAAATAATATGTAAACAACTTAACAACCCCCAAAGCCTTTAGTTAGTCTGTGCAGAACAAAGATTTTGGTTACAGGTTTTTGTTCAAGAACAGCATCATATTAACATTTTTTGTCTTTAATGCACTTCGTTTGTGACTAACTGCCCTGCTTTTGAAAAAATCCTCTCAGCTGGCACTGATGTTGCAATTGATTTTTTGGCATGTTTACTCAGAGAGGGGAATGTTTGTTCATAGTTTTTCCACCAAAGTAGTGGATCCTGATCCCGAGGAATTGGCCTTTCCTCAGTGTATCTGCGCATCTCAATTAGGGCATCAGTGCCAGTTGTCCGATGCTGCTGAGAGGCTAGGACTTTACAGTCAAATTCTTCCCATATCTCACCTTTTGCTGCAGGTGGAGATGAAGCAGCCCCTCCAGACGAGCTTGATGTAATTTCAGGAGGTGGTGGCAGAGCTGGTGGCAAAGCTGGGGGTAGAGTTGGTGGCAGAGCTGGTGGCAAAGCTGGGGGCAGATGTGGTGGCAGAGCTGGTGGCAGATGATGAATGTGCTGACATCTGACTCACTGACTGCATTTCAGTTTGAAGCCGAGCTCTTACATGGTCAATGTTTGCGGAATCCCAGGTTTTTAAATCTGTTGTCCAAGAAGGTGCAGACAGCAAGACCATAAAATGTTTCAATAGACGGTGACAATGCCCTGACAGCTGAGCAGCTAGCTTGCTACCTTGAGACTCTGAAGCTTTAGTGGTTCTGAGAAGCAGTGACACCAGAGGAATCACCTTGGACACAGAAACAGTTTTTCAGCTGATATCTCTCTGGTTGCTTCCTCAAATGGTCTCAGTGCATTGAGGGAGAGACGGATGACAGACCATTCTTCCTCATTTAGACAAAGTGAGCTCTTTCCAAGGAGACAGAGGGCTGTGGTAACTGCCTCCTTTTGCTCAAACAATCTCTCCCACATGTAGAATACAGAGTTCCACCTTGTCTCAACTGCCTGAATTAATTTTTGTTCAGGGAACTTCTGCTGCTTCTGGATGTCTTTGAGCTTGTCTGTAGCTTTAGTGCTGTAATGAAAGAAAGCAACAATAGCACTGCTTTTCTGCTGAAGCTCAAGCAAATCAGGCAGAGCTTTAATGGAGTCTTTTACCACCAAATTTAAAGTGTGTGCAAAACATGGGTACTGTGTCCATCCTGCTTTATGCACAGCAGCAACCATGTTGGCACCACTGTCTGTTACAACAGCCAGAATCCATTAGAATTGTCCGTTATGCCCCATTCTTCTGTGATTCTGGTTAATTGTGCACAAATATTGTCTGCAGTGTGTTGTCCAGGAACAAAGCACGTTTTTAGCACGTATGCCACCATTTGCCAGTTTTCATCGATCATATGGCATGAGACTGTTAAATATGCCTCTGTGGCTCTTGATGTCCACGTCACTGGTGAGCACAGCACTGTCCACACCACTCAGTGCCTTTCTAACCTGAGCTGGTAGTTTCCCCTCCATTAAAGATTTTCTGCCTGGAATTTTGTACCAGGGCTCAAGTGTCTTCACAAATATCCTGAAGCCATCATCCTCCACTATGGAAAGAGGTTGCAGATCTTTAACAATCATCTCTGCCAGGCTTTTTGTGATCTCCTCTGCTCTTGGGGAATCAGCTAAGTGAAATAATAAAACAGATAAGCCTTTAGCACATCTTTGTGTAGTTTAAATGCAGAAATCATACAGTATCCCTTTGACACTTAACACAAAAGGGCAATAATATTAAACTAGAAACATTTCTAAAGAAATTTTGAGTGTGCCTGACTCTGGCCCCATCGCCCCCATGCATTGAATAGCTGTCAACGTGTTTGTGTGTGTTTGTGTGGTCTTGTGTCTGTCTGTCTGTTAATGAGAGAGTTTTACAAGTCTTTTATTTTGAAGGGACTCTTATTTTGAAAGACTTTTGTCGTGTGTGTGTGTGTGTGTTTGTGTGTGTGTGTGTGTGTGTGTGTGTGTGGTCTTGTGTCTGTTAATGAGAGAGTTTTATTTTGAAGGTACTCTTATTCTGAAAGACTTTTGTCTTGTCTGTGTGTGTTGTGTATGCATGTGTGCTTCGTCTCTGTCTAGAGAGAGAGAGAGAGAGAGAGAGAGAGAGAGAGAGAGAGAGAGAAGAATAAAATGGCCGACATTAAAAATGTAGTCTTGATAGTCATTGATATCATACAGAGACTTCAACAAAGTTAGTCCGCAAAAGATTCTTTTGGCAGATGCATCCCGTTGACAGATGTGCTTCGTTATAAACACAGTTTGGTGCGTCAGTGTCAGTTCGAAACAGTTCCTGTATCGGTCACGTGACTTTCTTGAAGCGATATGCGCACCGACACAGGGTTTTGCTCTATGAGCTCAACGCATGTGCCGACGCATTGGTGTTGCCGGACCCATCACTAGTATTGGGGTGCATTTGTGACCCAGCTGTGACAGTAATGGGACAGTCGGATTGTCTTTGGTAGGAAGCTGGTAGCGTTCATGCACATCAAGTATGTCAATCAAGGCTTCCATTAAAACCGATTCAAAGTTCTCCAGAGCTCGTAGAAGAACTTGTCTCTCCTGGTCTGATACATACTGTAGGAATGCATCTTTGCAGCTGCTGGCTGTACTTTCATACAGTACTTCTTCAAGGAAAGGGGCTGCCAGCTGAACAGGGAAGTATTCAGCCAGTTTCCATCCCACAGTCATGATTCTTGCCACGGCTTGCCATTCTTCAAGCTGGAAGTCATGCCTTATGAAAGGCACCTTTGCGTTGTTCCCAACTGTGCATCTCTCATAAAACTCTGTCCAAAATTCTGTTATGCAGTCCCTAAATACTCAGATTCCTTCACCTTCCTCCAGCTGACCATTAGGCAAACGCATTTTGATTTAGACGTCAGACCCCAATATATCAGGGTCCTTGAATGCTTTGCTGAGGTCAGTAAGACAGTGGCCTCTTCGTTTTTTCAATGTGACATTTGACACATTGTCACTGTCGGTCTCCAATTCAAACTCCAACTCCTGTCTTCCTTGGGTCTGCTGATGTGACTCTTTCTTGAGGAGATGATCACAGTTTCCTCCAAATCAACCTCGTCAGCTTCAGGAATTTCAGGTTGAGAGGGTTCAGGATTGTCTATCAGAGATGAATTAACAGATGGTAAGACAACAGACACAGTGAGTGGGGCACCCTCATTACTGGTCAGTGTGAAATCTCCATGCAATAGAAATGTACCATCTATGTGATCCATGTTTGTGGGAGGGTTGACATCGACAGGTTGAGGCATGTGTGGTCTTGTCTTGGGAGAACTTTGTGCAACATGTGCTGGAGATGAGGTAGGATGGGTTTCTGGAAAGGTTTGCAGGTTTACGCACACCTCTTCATCCTTTATCTTGGTGCAGAGATACAGTCTTAATATGCAAACTCTGCTCTTGCTGTACAGTTGCTCAACAGTGTTTGAATCTTCTACCTCAATTTGTGATGACTGAATTTCAGTGCTGAAATGTGACAATTTTGTTTCTTGTTGGAGGTTCCATCAGGGAAAAAGATGTTCTCGGCTATATCCCTTATTTCCCCCACAGTGTTGTTTTTATCTATGCTTAAATGCCTTGTTCCCCCTCCTTCAATGGCCTTCACCTGTTTGTATTGCTTTTTTTTTTTTCAAATCAAAGTCCATCCATCCCAACTCAACCCTCCTTTCTTTTTTTTCAGCATTCCTATCCCAACCCATGTTGCATTTTTGGGGGGACTTCCACCTGTTGCCAGTCTCTGGCGCAGTCAAGTGAGGATGTTGTCCCTTCTTGAAGTGCTGCTTGAAGAAGCCAAGTTGGACCTACAAAAGGCCATTGCAGCTATCCTGTCTCCTGACTTGTCAGAAGTCACTGTCACTCATCAGTGGTATCACAGACGAATCAATCTATAACAAAAAAAAAAGGCAAGTTAAGTAAATTATAGTAGTGGACTGATAAAGAATGAAGTCTTCAAACAACACATCAAATTTATCTAAAACTGGATGTTTAATTAGTCACCAAACACCAAACATTTCTTGTCTATTAATGTCGACAAAAACATTTGTCTATTAATGCTGCTTAAATTTCATTTGAAATTCACAGTTTAAGTAATTACACATTATTATCTGTACAAATAAGTGAATACTATTACTGGTGTTAACCAATTTATGGGATGGTTAACTTACATTATATAAAAGTATTGGGGAGGGTTTAGGATTTGTCTGATTCGTTTAGGTTTTAGTCGCAAACAAGATGGTGCATTGGTCAGAATGGAAGGCCGGAATGATGACGAGACAATGGCTTTTAAGGATTTGTATTGTAGACAAGTAGGACAATGTGTAATACATACAGTCTGTAAAAGAAAAATAAGGCTCTATTTAGACCATTATTAAATACAAATAAACATCTCTAATTAACTTAAATGCATAACTGCCTCTATCACACTTATCACCAAGATAACATAACTCCCCCTTATGGAGCTGAGATATGATGGTCTCTGGAGCCCTCTAGTGGCCAAACAAATAGTGCTACATGCAGCATGACCATACTACTCCACACAGAGATAATGAAACTCCCACTGTCTTGACACAGTTCGCTTTGATCATATTCACTTTTTGCGAATCAGTACACACAGCTTTCTACCCATTAGTAGTGTGTGATATTGCATATTTGCATTGCATATTATAAGTAAATACGGGCCAGTATCGCTGATACCGATACAGATACTATTCAATAAATAAGGTGGATGTGTCATTGAATTGAATTAAATAGTAGGCAGAATTAAATAGACAGAATTAGGACAAAGTTTATAATTAAATAGAAAATGCTTTATTATCAATTTTTTTTCTCATTTTCGGCTTGAAAACACAGCCACATGGCGCTCCTCTTCCTCTCTGCCATTCTTCTGTTGGATTTTCTCTGTGCGTGTGCTGATGAACCTGAGCCAGCAACTTGCTTGTTTGTTTGCTTTGTGTGTCTAAGTCACGTCACGTGACTCACATGATGGTGCAACATCTAAACACAAGAGGGGGGAGGGGGGTGTGCCTGCTCTGCGCTGACACAGGAGCGGCGAGTCCGGCGACCTGGCTGTTTCCTCTTTGCCGAAACCGCAGCATTGCAGACAAGAGCAGAACTTAAAGTAAAGAATCGATCTCACTGGGCTAGTATAGATCCGAAACTGATACCTACTTGGTATCGATACTATCGATATTTGGATCGATCCGCCCACCACTACTACCCATCACACAAAAATCTGTGGGATTTCCAAAGGTGTTTGTGTGTATTGTGCTACTAACATCTAGGTTATTGGCTTACAAAGATTACACAGACCATATTTAACAAATATAGACCTACAGAACATATAGACCTATGGAGCATATTCAAGGAATATTCCGACTACTGGGTATAGGCTATAATCACATAACTTTGGAGATCAACATTAACAGAAACACATTTCGGGGATTCAAAGAAACGGATGCAGCAGTCGGCAACTCGCCACTTCAGTGCAGGCAGGAAGAGAAAAAGGAAGTGGAGTGAATTATACTAATGGCAGAACACACATAAAAGGTCTTTTAGGTCTTTTATACTAAAATATTATATTCAAAGTGACTGTGCAACTTCTCCGCTACCTGCCCTGTCCTGTAGGGGGAGTGTACCTATGTTCCCCAGGTCCTATGTTCCCCGCTTTGTATGGGACCATAGGACCCTCTTTCTAAATAAGGGTCCTATGTTCCCCACTTTGTATGGGACCGGGGAGCATATGACCCTCTTTCTAAATAAGGGTCCGATGTTCCCCGTTTTTCTCCAAAAGGGTCCTACTATATGTTCCCCGGTCTCATACAAAGCGGGGAACTTAGAACCCTTTTATAAGGGTCCTATGTTCCCTGCCTTGTGTGTGACCCTTTTCTTACGTGTCGTAATAATGTTTTTTTCCACCATAATTTTGATACCTTCGGGACCTTTAATTACTCCTTCATTGAGAGTCTCTTCACTTTTACAATCACCTACACTCTGCCATCAGCCTGCTGAGTAGCCAAACCCTAATGTATTTGAAGGCTTCTGAAGCTTTAACTTAGCTTTAACTTGTCACAGGAGTTATTAAAATGTTTCCATTTTGTGTGCATTGGGGAAAACAAGCGCTAGAAAAGACACACGTACCAAATTTCACACACATCATAAACAGCTCTCCATATCGCTCGAGCACACACTCAATTTTGTATGGCAGACACTCACTATAGACAGTTATTGAGACTAAAAACACATGTCCAAAAAGCCCTCATCAAAACGACGACAGGTCTACAAGCACACAGCCAACAAAAAAAGGCAACTTTCGGCTGATTGAAAGCTGGCGTTGTCTACTGAAAAGTAATGACTGATCTGAAACTTGTGATTTGTCTTGTGAATTGTCTTACAATTGTTTTGTTTATATTGCAATTTCTGGCTGTTTTTCAACACGTTTTTATTCATGCCTTTTGTATTTTGTATTCATGCCCCAACCGTAATCAATAAATTATTTTTGTCCCGAAGTAGTTTGTTAACCCTGCAGAGCCTCTATTATAAGCGAGTTGTTATCAGAATGGTAATAAATTCTTACCTGTTTCTTAAGACTCTCGGGAATGTCATAGCAATGTTATGATGTAGCCTAGGCTATTGAGCTTTTTCAACAATCAATGATCACCAGTGATCCCATCTGCATGAAAGGGCTACCCCCTTATTATTAATTTTGACGACTATCGGAGCCTGCTGTGTGAAGGATACCTTCCCTTGTCTTGCGTGTGTTTTCGCGTGTGTTTTCGCAGAATTTGTTAACAGACTTACAATGGTCATTACTTGCCAATGTCTTGACAAGAAGCTACATAGACCGTTAGATACAAGACATTGAATTATCTCAATAAAATGAATGCGAAACAGTGATGATATTGCAGGCTCCGAATGTGCACGCACACACGTGCTCTCTCTCATCTGCCTAGTTGTATCACTGACTAAACGAAACTAATCAGCTGGCTGTTGTCAGCAATACAACTTTCAAAACAAAACGACAATGACGATAAACCTTATTAAAAGCAGGGAGAACACATTTCTCAGAGGTGACGTAGGCTAGGTGATGTGGGCACAGCAAGACAACAAGCCCTTTCCGTGGGCCACAGTGAGATGTACTTGGAGGCACCGGGGAACATAGGACCCTTTTTTGGAAAGAAGGTTCTATGTTCCAGGGAACATAGGACCCGGAGAACATAGGGATGGCCCCGTGACGGTTGCACTGTGCTACACGCCACTTTATAGGAGGCGAACTGAGCATTTTCAGGGGCGGGCAGACAGCTTCAGTGAATGTAGGAAGTTGTAGGCTACCCGACAGTTTAAAAGTTTTTGACAAAAGAATGTGGTTGGCATCCTACTCGGGGTGTAGCTTACAGTGTTCACATGACGCCTGAGCTAAACTCAGCCGCCACAATTAAGCACCTTCAGACAGTAAACACTGCGGTCTTTCCTTTTCAGTAAAAAGCCCAAAGCAAAGTTTTTTATAACTATGTATTAAAATAAGTGCTAGTGGAGACCTGACCACGGTATCACACAGGCTAAAAATACTGACCAACACTAGCTGTGGCTCGGAGGTAGGGTCGGAGGCGGGTTGTCCACTAATCAGAAGATCGGTGGTTCGATCCCCGGTTCGATCCCCTCCAGTCTGCATGTCGAAGTGTCCTTGGGCAAGATACTGAACCCCAAATCGCTCCCGAAGGCTGCGCCATCGGTGTGTGAATGGTTAGCTCCTACTGATGAGCAGTTGGCACCTTACGTGGCAGCCAATGCCATCAGTGTATGAATGTGTGTGAATGGGTGAATGAGATATGCACTGTAAAGCGCTTTGAGTGGTCGGAAGACTACAAAAGCGCTATAAGTACAGTCCATTTACCATTTACATCAAACAAGCAAAAACAGACCTTGACAAAAGGGCAGGCCTGGATTGGACCCCTTCTTCACGTGCCTGCTTTGGAGTAAGGCGCATTGAAAATGAAATAGGATGGAGCATTATGTGCATATTTAGGATTATTTAGTGCATATTTGTGTGAAAAATGGACGCAAGAGCAAAAACGCTTACCTTTCCATGTTCCAATTTATCAATTAATTTGTCGGCGACACCCCTGTTACTGAGGAAGTCCCTCAGGTTGCTCGGTCTCATCGCTGTTGGCTCCATTACCGTCAGCGGCCATGAAAATGATAACTGTCTTGAAACACGTAACGACGTTATGTTAATAGGATTCATACAGACACAAACATTCACAAAAGATTACTCTACCCTAAGAAATACGAATACCTACTGGGATGAAAAGGAAGAAATCTCTGTCCCTAGTGTTAGTTCGCCGTGCTGTGTGACCTCGTTCAAAGAGCTTGAAGTGGGAGACAACAAGGAGCCCACGATTTGTGGGCACTAAACGTGGGCACAAGTAACCAAAATGAGCACTCGAATAAGTAATCGCGTGCTCGTTATTTAAAAAAAAAAAACATGCTCTCAATTTACATTATTGACTCAAAACGAGACTCAAAACAGAAATCGTACCCACACTTTAAGCAAATTCAAAACAAGAGCACGTTTTAGATAGTCGAGGGCACGACTTTATACAGCGAGCACACGATTTTAGTAAACAAGGGCATGCTGTATTTTAACGAGTGCATGACTTAATCTCAACACCCCCCAAAAAAGATTATCAGTGAGATCTTAGAGGCTCTGTAGGAAGAGCAACAGGAAGGGGGGCGGTGATTTTAGCTTCATATTTTCACTGATTTTCTTATGTGAGAAGAACATCACTTTACTTCTATCAACAGAAAACTTAAAACCCCCATTCTGCTCCCCATTTTCCACTTGGTTTATTCCTTCCTGTAGCTTCTTAATTATATGTTCTTTATTCCCTCCCCTCTTCCATGATGCCCCATCATCTGCAAACAGAGACTTCCCTTGCCTTTTGTGCTTCCAAGGTCAAAAACACCTGACAACAACAGTCACTTCCTACCTTTACACCTGAGCCTCTGATAATTACACAGTGCCACCAACTGTACATACAGGAGGCAGCATCAACAGCATCATTCTGGTTATTATACAACCATGTATTTGGCTCTACGGATTCTGATTCAGTGTTCAGAACGGGATGTTGACTGTATGTTGGTCTTACTCTAGTTTGGAAAAGAAAGTAGTCTCTCTCTCTCCTTTTGTATTCAGCTTCTTTGCTGTGCCTTTGTTACTCCATCTGGGCAGGGCCTTTCCCACACAGAACTGACTGAATAATGCTGGGCTCTTTCAGGGCCTTTCATGTTTTTCTCATGTTGAAAGACGAGTTGAGGTGCCTGCACACAGTCAAAGGGAAAGACAATAGCCACTCCAGCCAAATATTTAAATAAGAATATATTCATTGATTTCAATACCTGATTACACTTTTAATATCATCAAAATCATATGTTTAATTATTGATCATTGAAAGCCAAACCCTCTATTCTGTGAACTTTAACCCCAGCAATATCATCAGGTTGATGATTTATGACCTGCAAAACATTCCCATCAGTCTCAGCTGTACTTTGAGTTGTAGTTAACATCGTGTTAACACACTAATAACCATTATACCTGCTATATACTATACCTCACGATACTAACATTGCCAGTGAGTACATGCTAGCAGTACTAATAGAAAGAGTACAGTGTGAAATGCATCCTGTCTTAAAGTATAAAACAGATCATGTTTTTGTGACCTAAAGCTTAACAACCACAGCAATAATAAAATAAACTGATAGTGTGTTCACTGTCAGTTTATTTTCAAAATTCAACTTTTTCTGTAGCCTAATCCTGAGAGCTGTTGCCAGATCCAGGGAGAAGTATCGTGTCATTTGAGTTAGACAAAATCATGTAGCACTGTTTCAATGTCATTTTTACAGTTAATATGTCCTTTATATGGACAATCCACAAAGCTTCACTCTTTTAAGTGAACCATACCCTCACCCTGAAGCACAATAAAATCAAATGAATTTACAGGTACAACAAAGAGTCAAGTAATACATTATTTGGATTGTCTAACTACACATAGTTTGGAGACAGCTTCTACTTTCACAGATAAACCATTTTCTGATGTTGCACTGCTGTGGCTAAGGTTTAGTTCAATTTAGGCATGTTCATGAATCTGTTTGTGTCCCACATCTACAGACAGAGAGAGACTGTTGAAATGTTACAAATAAACAAATCCATAGGTGGAATATCTTAATAAACGGACATACTATTCTTCATTAAGCAAGGATCAGAGGTAACACATATGTTTAGTGTCTTTACTGCGTAGTTTAGAGCTGATCAAAATCTTGATGAGTGACATTAACTCTACATTCTGTCAAACCAATGACGAATGTCACTCTTAGGCCTTTTACTGGCTCGGGGAGCATTACCTTCAAAGGCCACATGAGGGCCCCAGAGGCTTAATAGTCACGCATCTCAACTAATACTGAAATGTCTCAGAACTGACCAGCGATCTGATTCCGTGTTCCACAAACTTCTATTTGATGGCCCTCAGCCCAGGAATCCTGCCTTCATATGCAAATCTGTGACTGACATGTATTCCAGCATCATGATTTATAGCAGTGAATGGCTTTTTGATTATGGGCTGGAAGAATAGCAAATCAGAATATGATTACATGTAAATCAAACAACATTTGCCCACCCGTCGTTGATACGGCAAATTAAATGGAGAAGGGGCAATGGTTTAGTCATGAAACAAAGTTCTTTTGTTTGTTTGTTCTAGGTGAGAAATGTGATCAGGGAGAGAAGATAGTGTCTGAGTCTGCTCGGCCATTTTAAATACCTTGCTGACACGTAGGGTGAGGACCATGGCTACAATGGAGAACACAGACTTCACGTCCTCAGCATTGTGTCTGAGAATTTGTGGGCTGTAATGATCTGATATTTTCTTTGAAACATTGTTTTCCAATTCAATTAGTTATTTTCCTATTTAATATTATTAGATAATATTTCCAGAAAATATAACTGAACGGAAAAAGTGTTTTTAATAGTAGTTTATGAGGTGGTGATAAACTCATGACCTCAGTGTTTCTAAAATCCTGACCACAGCCCTGGTCAGTAAAGCCAGGAGAATGAAATACTGATAGTGCTGATGAGAAGACAAATGTCTGTTTTATTGTTGTCACCATCTAAACATAATGTTTGACATCCTAAAAAATATCGGTCAGGTGCCCTCGCTTTGTTAAAACAGTTTCCTCTAGGAACTCTGAAACTCTGACTAATCACTAAACTGAGTATGTTTCATACTCATACCGAGACCGTTGCTTTTACACGATAGGAAGAATTGTTTGAATCATAACAATGTTGTGCTTTAAAATGTTTTCTTACAATTAATATATTAATATACTTTAAACATATACAGTGGATAGGGTGGGTTTCAATTAATAAGCAATTATTTTGAAATTAGGGCTACAGATTCTGATTATTATCACTACTGGTTAATCTATAGATTTGCCTATGAAACATCAAATATAAAACTTCAAATGAATTGTGTTGTCTGAATATTTACAAAAATATAAATGGAGAAAATCACCAAATCCACACATTTAAGAAGCTAAAACCAAAAACAAATTCTAAATGTTTACATGGTTGATTTTGATGGTTAATAGATGATTCCATGTGTTGCTGATGAATTTTGTGGACATAGATATTAATGGACAAATGATGTCAGCTGTATTTGTACTGGGTTTTTCTACACACTTTCATCTGAATTTCATCATCATCATCTTAAATAACATACACACATGGAATATGGGCAAGTCTTAATTAAACATGTATTTACAGCAGTTTAGTGTAATAGAGGTACTTAGACAAAGTTTAGTTTATCACATGCAAAAAAAAAAAAAGGAAAAAAGATAATAAAATACTGAAAGTTAATGAAGCACCAAGGACATCTTTTCTGTGGCAAAAGTGAAATAAAAAGGATGTTTTGATTAGATGAGACATTACCAGACTGAATCGCATTCCTTTGTTTGTGTGATGTATGAGAATGTGTGAATACTTTTAGGTAAATGATGCACTGGGATAAAGGATTCTAAAAGTGATATATCTTATTCATCCATCAGCCAAAGTCAGTTCCAACCATTGACTGTGACCGCTTCCACCTATTCTCCAAATATGATTCCTTTTCATCTCTCAGTAAGACTGTTATTTTGCTTTGATCCGAGCAACCTGACATAAAGATAGTTCTTAAAAGTCCCGCTGATTGATGAAAACCATCTTGTCAAAGATGTTGCTGCAACTGAGAAATACAGAAACAGAAGAGATGAAGGGCTAAAATGTTTTCATGCCTCATTTTTATTGAGGTGTTTATTGTTGCTTGTATGTGACTGCTCTGTTCTGTTTCGGGAAAACGTGCTGCTGTATACAAACATCGATTTTCTTGCTTTGAACATCTCTAAGAAAATGTTTGACCATCATTTGTATGACAGTGAAAATATACTTGTGTTTTCATGCACTTGTGAAATCTTCTAAGCTCTTTTAATTGTTGTGAATGCGCAGCCTTTCGTCTGTGAGGAAATGTCTCAGTATAATTTAACTCTGGAAGATATGTGTATCTCTTTATCTTGCCCACAATTTTCAATTCATAAGAGTAAAATTGTGCCCAGAGTGAGCCTGTGTGTTTTAATTTGTTTGCATGTGTTTAAAGGTCACTGGATTGTGTTTCTTCCTTTACATTGACTGTGCAGCTGTATTTGTTTAAGTCATATAACAGCTCCTCACTCACTGACTTGATGTGTAGTAGATAGTCTTAAGACATACTATAGGCCTACTACATAAAAAAGTCCTCCAATGAATACAGGCCGACACTTTGATTTCATGGAACAGCACAGGGCTCTGAAGAAAACAGGAAAACGTTTCTGACCTTTTTTCCGTCATACTTCTAACTTAATAATAACACTTTCATGTATTGTCTGCAATTAAGTGCTTCATCCCTTTTTTAGCATCTGTCGTCTCTTCTGAATGATTTCAATCTTTTGTGTGTTGTCTGCCTCTCTTCCATGTCTTTGTGCTAGAGCGCAGGTTTTAGGGTTCTTACTTGCCTGATGGCACCTGGAAGTTATTTAATGTCTTCTCTGATATTCTTCATACATGTTTGCACGTTGCAAGTACCTAATATTGTCATTGTTTTCCTCTCTAGCATAACGTTACTGTGTCTACATAACATACAGATCTATGAATAAGGAGTGTGTGTGTTTGTACAGACTGTAAATTTGCACCTTTGAGAAAAATGTGATTTGTGGCTACATAAATAAAATAAACTTGAGTTGACTTAACAAACTGTCACGCATTAAATGGATGCAACAATTGACTTTTCAAAATATTTGAGTGAATGTGGTTACTTTGTGTTTATCTTCTACTGAGAGCTGATCATTTAAGCACAAATGCACGTTGATGCATGTATCTTTTCTTAGACCTTAATTATTAAACAGGAATAAGTACAAATCGTTTCAACCTAATTAAATTGTATCCTTGCAGAACCACCATTTTATACTCTAAATCTGTGTGCTCGCTGTGTAGACATAGAGAGAAATGATTTTTTAACAGAGTAAGAGATGGAGAGCGAGGGGCCCAGTGACAATAAATAGTTCCTCACTCACAACGTGCTGGCTTCTTAGAGGTTACTGTTCAACAGCTGTATACTACTTAATCACTGCAGCTCCCAGCAGGAATAATCTGCTGTAATTCTTTACCACCCGATACAGTTAAAATGAGGTTAAACAGAGCACAGGGCAGCTTCACAGTCAACACTGCAGTGTTTTCAAACACTCCCGAAAGATTTGATTTTTTTGATAAAAAAAAAAAAAATCCATCTGTGTTCTGACAAATGGTGGTGAGAGTGAGGAAGAAAAAAGACATGATTTATTTTCAAAGCTTTTATGATGCTTTCCATTGTTCCCCTCACGCTTTAGTCTCGATGCACACTATGACTGCCAATGGGGACGTAACTGTTGCAGAGACACAAAGGAACTGCTCAAATTACACCTGTGACAATTACTGCAGCAATGTGCTGTCTGTGGGACAAAAGAGTGTTATCTAAAACTACTAACAGAGAATGTACAGAAAAAATCAAATAGTGCGGAGGCTTTGTTGCTGGTTTCAGTCAGTCTGGTACGACACACTTTGAAATATTGTATTATCAACAGCAAATTACTACAATCGCTCCGAGATATTTTCTGTCTTTCAAATGACAAAACTACACGTGACACAGTGAGTTATACATTAGTCACTTTTCTATACATTCATAAAATATATAGTCTTTATTCCACATCATAATGTAATGAGAGAATTTGCTTAGGTTTTAATAAATTCCAGTAACGATGTGAAGGCAGTTTAAATCTTCTTTTTGTTCAAAGATTTAAACCTGGAAAGCATCCACAGAGATATTGTTGAGCTCAGCTACTGAAAAACAAAGTAAAAAAAGCACACAAAAAAACAACAAAAAAGAGATTTTAGTAGGTCCTGTCCAGAAAATTAAATATCTCAGGAAAAGCAAAACAGTTCAGGGAATGGTATTAATGAAGGTGGTCTGCTCAGTCACCTGGTGGACAGCCCATTTAAATTACAAAAAAAAAAAAAAAAAAAAGCCTCACACACTGCTTTACTTTGCATAAAACATTTCAAATTTGTGAGGCAGTGCCGCACCATCATGCAGTCTTTAAAAAGACAGGTAAAAAAAAAAGGCTCAGTAATATTTCAAAACAGCAGGACATTGTAGTTTTTCTTAATGCTTTAGTGTATTTCCACCTGAAGCCTTCAGTGCCCATTAACAATAGACTTATCACTGGCATGAGAATGGGGAAACTTTCCTACTCCAGAAACTAACACACAACAATTAATTCTAATTATTAGCTCAGTTGTCAAAACTGCTCAGAGTTAAAACCTACTGTGTAAATTTGAACAGCTCCAATTAAGGTTGATTAATAGGAAAGTTTGTTTTCACAACACCATCAGTGACTACAAGCACTCCATGTTTATAAGGCACCAAGGATTTTGAACTAACGGCGAGGAAAGCAGGAGAAAAATTCCATGCTTGCAGTGAAAACCGTCAGTGTTCAACAGTTTTTGAGCTCACTGCCATCGATGGAAAGAAGCTCTTTATTTAGAGGGTTCAAGAACGGCTTGCTCTCTTACTCTGGAACATAATCACCACATTTGTAAACATAAAGCAGGCTTTGAATGTAACCATTCATCTTGAGTTACCATGTTATCGTTCAGACATCAAGGCTCTTCAAGGCCTGCACTCTCCACAGCGACCTACCTTGTGTTGAAGCAGTGGTTCCCAAACAGGGGTACGTGTACCCCCAGGAGTACTTATGCAGTTTGGAGGGGGTACATGGAATGATTGGGGATTACACTTCTTTTCCAAAATGATGATCAGATATTAAAAGTCATTTCATAAGCCTGTTGCTAAAATACTCTTTAAGTGTCTTATGCTGTGTCATAACTTGTGGCTAAGTCAAAAGAGCCACATTCAGTGAAGAGGATCTCATTCTCCCAACTATGATTGACAAAGCTGAACACATTGAAAGTAGCTGACGCACTCAAGACAGTTCAATTGTCAGACAACAGTGTCCTGCCCGATCGATGATATGTCCAATCAAACATTATTAGACAAGTGGTGAAACAATGAACCAAGCTGGTGAGTTTTCTTTGCAGTTGGTTGAAATTTTAGAGAGGAGGCTTTTGAAGATTTGTCAATATAAAATAGCATATTTTGATTTGGAAGAAGCATGTTTTCAACAATCTGGAGTGCAAATCCTGCAGCCACCTTTATGCCGATGGTGCAGCAGCCGTGACAAAGCCACCAGATTTCATTGACAGAATATATAATTTTACCTTGCAGAAGATGAGGGTTGCTGGTCTTACTGCTGCTAGATCCAAACTGTCGTCAAAGTAAATGGATTCATAAAGCTGACCAAATTATAGGAGAGGAAATGTGAGGATGGAGATGTGAAGTCCTGTGGTGAAAATGGTCTGCATGTCTGTCCGAACCAGACACTGATTTCAACCAGTACCTTAATGATGGTGAGGAACTCATTTAATGTGAATGAAAGCTGCAGCAGCCTTCCTGTCCTGACTGTGAGCTAAAGATGACACATGCTAAAGAATCATTGTGTTTTGGTGTGATGTTAAAAAAAGAATATCCTGAGCTGGGAAAACATGCATTTAATTAACTTTTGCCTTTTGGATCTGTTTGTATGTGTGACGTGACCTTCTCACACTGTGTGAATGTGAATGTGGAGAACAGCCTGGTAACAGCTGTTGCCACACTGCCTCCAGAACTATCAAGGCTTATGAGCTCAAGTGTCTCATTAAGTGCAGGTGACTGATGAAAAGGAGTTGAAACTCCAACTGGGTGAGTCTAAATAATTAAGATTTTTTTTCACTCACAATAAGTCTAAATGCCTTTGTGTTAAAGGGGAGTCATTCAAATGTTTTCATTTAATAATCTGTTGTATTAGAAACTAAAATATAACTTTAATAGATCAAGATTAAGTGAAGGTGTACTATTGGCATAGTAAGAGACCAAAGATGTTCAGACAGAAGTTTTGAGTCCTAATTTCAGATCACAACATTCCAACTCATAGCATTATGCAGTACCTGCACATTAGTCATTTCTCCAGTGTGTTTGGATTGTGTTAACTGACTTTGTATGTCTGCTGCAGTCATAGCAGAGGAGAAACATGATAAATATACATGCTGGCATCTGAACAGGTCGTGTAACTAAAGGAACCATTTCCTCCCATGAAAAATCCTGAATTGCCACCTCCCTGTTCTGCTCAGCCAGCTTCAGCAGTTTAGGGTTTGATTTGATTTTCTGGAACACATTTATTTGTAACCAGACATTAAATGTGCTCAGAGAACAACTCTAATTTCCTGTGTTGAAATACTGAAAACTGGGCAGAGCTGGGTCACATTATAGCCCTGCACATTGTTCAGCATTGTAAAGAAGGTCACTGTTAAAATGATGCATGTAATAGCAAAAATGGAATAGATGGAGGAAATATCAAATGCAGCAAATGATAAATATATAGTGAGGGTTTAAATATTGAACCCTGATATATTGTTACACTTTATTTCATTGAGAAACTGCTGGCTTTGACTGAATTCCACCTTCTGTGTGTGTGTTTATTTTTTGTTTTCTTGTTTTTGTAAAAGTTCACAGTTTTAATGTGAGCTTAATAATCCAACAATATTAGACTTGCAGTCAGCAAACACAAAGTAAAATGTGCCAGTGGTCAGCTAGGCCACAAGTCATGGTAAATCAAATCAAATCAAATCAAATCAAGTCAAGTCAAATTTTATTTATATAGCCCAAAGTCACAAAGTACATTTGCCCCTGAGGGCTTTACAATCTGTACAGGGAGTGACACCCTCTGTCCTTAGACCCTCAGTTCAAGTGAGGAAAAACTTGACCACAAAAAAACTGTGGTTGATGTTGGCCAAATGCCCAATGTTTCATATAAATGCAGATAAAAAGGAAATAAAAAGCTGATGAGATCTGACATTGTATTTTGGCTGATATGTTTCACACAGACTGCTGCAACCAAAGCCTGCACAAACGTGATTGGTCACTACAAATGGAAACAGAATAATTAATGTAGAGCTGTAGCATACACACACACACTCAATTTTAGCTAGCTAGCTACCTTGCTAACATACACATAGACACATTTTTGAAAAGGAACTGAGGAGCTGAGATATTTTGTGTGTGAGAGGTGGCAGCCCTGCATCCCCATATTCTGACCAGCTACAGGGGAACTACCGTCAGCTGGGTCCATTTAGACAAATGGTCGACTTACATCCCTGCTGCCTGTCTACTGTAAGCAGCCGTCTGTGTGCCTGGTTGTCATATGCTACAGAGCTCCTCCCTGAATTTCCTCACTTTCTCAGTTCATATTGTGCAAGTAACCATCACCATGTGACTAAAACAAAACCCATCGTGTCATCACCCACTGAATCCACCTGATTTAGGTTTTCTGAAGTCACTGTCTCCACTGTTTCTCCAAAGACAGCTATTTTAAAGTGGCACAATGAACAAGGTCACACAGAGCAATCGTAACAGATCGACACCAGCCAAAGGCTGTAGGTTTAGTGACATAACTGGCAAACAAAGCTTTGCAACCTGTATGAGCACACCCTCCTCACATAATGGCAGTCAACAAATAAAACGTTAGGATTTTTCCCTTTTTGTACTGGTCATTTTGAGCAGTGTTAAAACTGGCAGATGGTCTTTATGGCACCAAAAAGGTTTCAGCTGTGGTACAAGCTATAGGATCACTTTCTGGTACAATATGTAACCCTTTTGGTGTGAGTGCAGAGCTCAACAGATCCAGGGTGCCTCCTGGAGGAAATCTTTATCTACAAGTGGAGACTCAGAAATCTCTCTTCTCTAGTGAACCCTGGAATAGAGTCAGTGGTTATTTCTGCTGGTTAACATATAATTCAAATTTTCCATAGGACTTGCACTATAATGTATGTGTCAGTATGTATAATTTACAAATTACAAAACATCATTTAAGAAGTGCCATTTAATTCAACTAATCCATCAGTTAAAATTCCAAAAATCACAGAATCATAATCACTTGAAACACAGTGTTGGTAAGTCACCACGGGAAAACGTGTATGTTGTACATTCTGTCATGCAGTATACATGCAGTATTCTTTGCACACTGCAGTGCTGAGTGTGTGATATTTTGGGGCATCTAGAAACTGAACACATCAGTCTTTTCTCCTCCTCTTCCATTGTGTGCAGCTGAGAGGCCAAGATGCTGCATCCTCAATCTATTTCCCAGGCTGGGGCTCTGCAGCACAGCTTGAGAAGTCCAGGTCCCCTTTAGTCGCTCCCTTTTTAGCCTCCTTTTTACCTTTCTCAAACAATGGATCCTGCCCACTCGAAGCAACAGCCCCCCAAACACTCAGTGAATAAAGTTAGTCCAACATGCAGCCCTTAAACCCACCCCGAGACTGCTGCCAGGCAGCCACACTCGCAGAATTGTTTGTTAATAGTCCAATTAGATAATTGCCATCTTTCACTCCTTTTCCTCTCTGTTTCCCATAAAGGCATGAATGGCACTCAGGGAGGGGGGCAGCTTGAAGAGGGCTTCTGGCCAGCTAAGGTGACAAGAAGGGCAAGAGAATGCTCCTTGCACTAGGCCACAGATTTGAATTGATTCATTGTGGCCTAATCAATGGTCTTATTGGATTACTGGCCACTGCTGTGTTCAGAGATATTGTTGCACTGACAATGAAAATAGCTAAGAGTTGGTGGTTGGGTGGGTGGGTAGTGGGCTGGAAGGCGAGTGGTGGAGAGAGGTAGGGGCCATCCCAGAGGTATGCATGAGTGTGTGTGTGTGTGTGTGAGAGAGAGAGGGAGAGAGAGAGGGAGAGAGAGAGAGAGAGAGAGAGAGAGAGAGAGAGAGAGAGAGAGAGTAGGTAGCCTAAGCATTAATGACAAGTTTTGTTCCCCTTTTTTGTCTTTTTCAAATGTGCAGGTTAAGATTATGAGAGCTGAAGATGGCGTCTGGGGTGCAATCATTTGAATACTGAAGAATGTGGCATTAGCGGCTGGGACCTCACTGGGTTGCACTACTTAGCTTTCTGAATGAGCACAGGACAACACAGGAAACTCCAACACAATTCCTGTTAAAGCAGAGCACTGTGTAGTTCCACGTCTGGGTCATTGCCTTCATAAATTTTGAACAACGTGGATTTGTTCGTTATCCTTTTCATCTGTCTCTCTCTCCCTCTCTCTGGCTCTCTCCCAGTGTCTCTTGCTCCTGCAATGGCATAGTGGTGAAATCCGCACATTGCAGAATTCTGTTGATTAGTGAGAGAGCCAAAGGGAAAAACGGGATCAAAGTTCGCTGACATGCTGTGGCAATCAGGTGTGCTATGAAAAGTCGGGGGAAAAAAGTCTATCTGTGTTCTGCGGCTGGAAGAATGAAGCACCCGGGAACTTTTTTCAGGTCTGGAAGAGTCGTACCCCTGTGATTGTGTACGTTCATGTGGGGTTCAGGGACGCTTGGTTGCGAGACAAGACCAATCATTTGTCTTGATTCTCTGGGCTGAGAGCAGGCAAACTGAGGGGGACAGGACAAGCAAACCCCTCTATCAAGACCTGATCTATTTCCCCAAACAATTTAGTGTATTCATGAGGTTACGCAAATGTGGAGGCAGCAAAATTACCGTAATCAATTGCAACAGCGAGTGCGCATCCATGGCTCTGATTATTTGGAGATCATCTATCAGCCTGATGTCTATGTAACGAGGAAAGGAGGGCAGTGAATTACTGTTTGAGTTTCACTGAGAAGTCCATGATCATTGGGCAAGGGAGTTTGGTCAGTGATAATAGGGCTCCTTGGTCGGGTGACTGAAGTATTTCACCAAACATTAGATAGCTGACTCTGCCCTGCTGAAAGGTGCTGTTTTGAAACTAAAACCTACACTGTCCAGGCGATCTGGTGCACAGTGTTCTCCGTAATCTTTTTTTTTTTCACCTGACAAAGGAAAAAAGAGGCGGACAAGCTGCAGGTCCAAGAGGATAAACTGAGCATGGAGGTCAGGTACAACCAAGAGACGGAAGGGATGGGGCTGAAGAATGGACTAAAGAAGGGGAAAGATGACAAGGACTCCCAGGGAAGCTTGTCCAAAAGCTTCCTCAAGGAGCAGCAGGACTCCTTTTCCCCCTCTGGGACCGTGGACAACTGCGAGAAGAACAGGGGAAGCTCGGGGGACCCGGACTACTGTCGCAGAATACTCGTCCGAGGCAAGCCTTGTTCTCTTTCTTTTGTTTGTTTTTAGAACTTCACTGTCATACTTAAGATCATACATATTATTCTGAGGAAATATATTCTAAACTGTTAGATTACATGCATTTTTAGGAATATAAGAGTATCTACAAGAACAAATTAGAAAAATGAAGCCTTTGTCAGTCAGGCAGTCAGACATCAGTGGGTGTTGATACACAGAGAGAAAGCTGACCATTCATATATATTATTTTTTATTTAGGAGAATTACACATAACTTTAAGTCAAAGTTAATAACAAAATGTAATCTTCAAAAAACTAATTATGATGACTATTTGTCTATTACATTTTCATTTATGGAGCTTATTTAAAACAAAGAGAATGACCTCTGAGAATTATTTTGCTTTCAGCACAATATAAGAACCTAGAAATAAATCAATAAACTCAATTATTTGTCATGAAAAAAAATCCAAGTGCTAGTAAATAAACATGTCTTTAATTCTAAGCCATATTGCAGGAGCACAGAGATTATCTTTTTTTTTTTTTTTTCATTTTTATCATATTTTTTAATCAACACTATGACAAGTTAAATCTTTCTTCAGATTTCACACTTAATATTAAATGTGCTAATGTTAAACTACTTATGTTTAACGTCCCTGGGGTAAATTTAAATGTGTGCAAGCTCATTTGTGGTTATTATTATTATTATTAGTAGTAATAGTAGTAGTAGTGGTACTAGTAGCAGTATTAATGATAGAGGTTATTAATGTATTTTTGGAGGGAATGCCTACAGAGTTTATTGTATGCACTGCATTATGGGAGAAAAATATTAAAATTATAAACCAGAAATAAGAAGGAGAAAGCACTTTGTTCCTACATATATTTATATTATCAACAAATCATATGTGGAATTGTGTGTATGAGTGTCAATTGCTCAGGAAGTAATTTATGTAATTTCCTTCATGCAGTGTTGGCCCAACACTGAGAGTGTATGAAAACAAAGTATTTATATAACTTGATGAAAACAGAGAGTTAGTTACACATGATATAATCAGACATAGCAGCATCACTTCATAAAATATAGATACAAGTTTTTAACAGAAACTGTTTTATTGGACATCCATCATTTAATATTCATTTGTTTCTTAATAATAAATAATAATGAATTAATTTTTTACAGAACTGCAACCACTTTTATCTAGCATGATTTGGAATTATAGTCAAGTCGTTATAGTCTAGTAAATACTAGTTTCAAAAATTATTTTAAAAAGAGTCTGGCTTTATATTAATATCATTTTGACGGCAGCACCCATTGTTGTAGTTTTTCTCTTGTGGTAGCATTGGTATGGATCACACGAGTGAAATATACATATGCATAACATATTTCTGCCAATATTTATTCAATATATTTTAATGTAATTTTCCCTTATAATTTGTACACATTTGTTCATTTGTTCACTGTAGACATATAAATGTATGTGTTCTGTTTTCTTCAAACGTACAGTCAACATAATACAGTAACATAATTTAACGTACATAATTTAAACACACAGTATTTACGTCAAAGTTGCACTTTGCACTCTAAATACACATTTTTAAAATATAAAAATGAATCTGAATTAAATCGGAATTTGAATGATTATGAATTCTTAGCACCTCCATTACTGTGCTACTTTTAACAATAATGACAATTATAATAACAATTATAATGATAATAATGACGATGATTATTACTAATTAGTATTTATCTTAACATGTGAGGAATATGTTGCATGTATCTGTTGAATTGTTACTTGTCCCATTCTTGTTAATTTAAAGTGCTCATTTGTCGTAGATGCTAAAGGCTCTATCCGAGAGATCATCCTGCCCAAGGGTTTGGATTTGGACCGGCCCAAGCGAACCCGAACCTCCTTCACTGCAGAGCAACTCTACCGGTTAGAGATGGAGTTTCAGAGGTGCCAGTATGTGGTTGGGAGGGAACGGACAGAACTGGCCCGCCAGCTCAATCTGTCTGAAACTCAGGTGTGTATTCATTAGAACTGTACCTATGAGCAAAGTGGAAAAACAACTGTGCAAAAGACATGATGGATGCTTTTATTTTGAAGTGAAAGAGCAATAATGCTCAGTGTGAATTGAATGCTTTTTCCTCTACACCAAACGCTATCATCTATTTTAACTTAAGCTCTTTTAGGACCAATGGCACAGATGGTGAATTTACAAATCTAATCTAATTTAAGCCCTGACACAAATAATGATAAAGTCTGTATCATTTAAAGAAGTGAACTCACAAACATAATTACAGAGTCTGTGTGGAAGGAAATAATTATTCGTTTCACAGCTGATCATTATTAAAAGCCTGTTGTACATACAGTGTCAAACCTTTAATGGCATCAGTAATAATGAAGAACTTACAGTTGTTGCTGAGTATTAGTATTCACACACCTGTCAGTTTATTTAGGAGTGCTTGTAGATTCTAATTCAGTGTTTGAATCTGAGCGCTGGTGTGACCCACTTTGCATTTAGATCTAAATCTAATGCGGTGTTGATATAGCTTGGAGAGTGTTTGACATTATTGCCTGAGGCTGCTCAAATGAAAGAGCGTGGATTTCCTCATGTCATACGTGTAGGGTCAGCTGTGGGTCATGCAGTGTCCGCTGTGGGTGAACTGCATTTCCACTCTTTGAGCTTGAGACCACATTCCAAAGCAAGTCACCCAATCACCTGGTGTGATTTGGACTTAAGGGAAACCCTGTTCGCCTGCTTCAAAGCTTTGGTCTATTTTCAGCTTGAGTTTCATTCATTTATTTATTTATTTTGGAAAATGTGCAAAACGGCTAACAGAGCCGTCGGCGTGGTCTTTGGTGCTAATGCGTTGTGACTCTCAATGTGGCTCTCGCAGACCTCCACTCAAGGTCAAGCTTTTCTCACAACCGACAACTTCAATCTGCTTGTCGATGTACAACAAGGTCACTGTTGCTTTTAACAGCTATGTCAATTTTACTTGTTTTTTTTTTTGTTTTTTTAACTTTTTACATTTTAAATGTTTTATTATTTCTCTTTTATTTGACTGACAATTGTTGCTTTTCTTTCTTTCTTTCTTTCTTTCTTTCTTTCTTTCTTTCTTTCTTTTTACATAAATTCAAAACAAGTTAATTAAGTGTGCAAAGATGTTATTTTGCTCACATAGAGGTTATATAGAAAACAACCTTTGCCCCCTATTTAGGCAGGACAAAGGCTTCAGAATTTTCTTCCAGTGTCTGCTTCTTGTCCTGATGAAATGCCTTTTAATGACAACGTGGTGAAATTAACATTTTCTTCTTTGGCACTCTCAGGTTGTTACATTAAGGCCATTTTCTGTGTGCACACCTAATCATCTTTGTTTGATCTACCAGCTTCACCTTGTTGTTTTCTTCACACTGAAATGTAACCTCTAAAATGAACAAGATGTTCCTTCTGAGCAGTCTTTATGTCGCAAACAGAAAATATTGAGCGTCGGGGACTCTTCTCAGGGCATGAAATGGTTGTTAGCAACTACTGAAGAGTTAAACCACCTACTGTAGTTAAGGAAAAATATTCAAATGTGATTGGACTAGCAGTAGCATTGAGTAGGCTTTCTGTTGGTTGATGTTTACATTTTGTCCCATATGAAAGTAATCAGATGTGATTAGATAGAAAAGACTGCGTTTGTTCCATCATCTTTTTAATTAAAAAGATGATGTGAAACAGAATAACTAAATGGATCTGTTGAATCAGATGAATGACTTTGGTAAGTGTTAAATTTCACAGTTGGTACTCTTGTCTCAGTTTAATAAATTCACTAAGAGTGCATTTTAGTTTTTTTTTTTTTTCCAGAATACAGGGAACAATGTTATACACACACACACACACACACACACACACACACACACACGCACACACACACACGCACACACACACACATACACGCACACACACACTGGAATCTATCTATAGGAATACTCTATCAGATGTTGTCATTGTGTCAGATGCATTTATGCCAGGCATCTTTCAAACTTCAAATTTAGGATTTCTTACCTTCTGTTTTAATACTGGAAGCAGTACTGTAAATTTCCAATGGTGAAAATTAAAAGAAGGTCACTGAAGTCACAATTAATAGTGGCCATTTTTATTTTAAAGAGAATGAAGGGTTTTTATTCTTTAAAATTTGATCTTAGCACATCTACTGTAGACTAAATTAAGACTGCAAAAGTACCAGTTAATATGTCATTTGATTTCCTATTCAAAATGAATCGTTTCATCTGTAAAATAAAAATAGTGTGGAAACTCTCCCTGAGCACAAGATCTAAACAATCATCAATTACCTAATTAATTATCAAAATTATTGGTGATTAATTCCCTGTCAATCTCAAATAAATGTTTAATAAAAACGATCATACCAACATTTTGTATTATGATCAATAACAATCAAAAATAAATAAAATGATGATTATGTGGATTGTGTGTGACTCTCTTGTCGTGTAAGCGCCCGACGATGTTAAGCAGCGGTTTACAGATGAAAGACCATCTATGAGCAAGTTTTGATTGAATTAACCTGCAGCCTGTCATCAGAGACGTCTACAATCATCACCTGTGTGTGTGTGTGTGTGTGTGCATCACTGCATATATAGCTACTACACATTATTCTGATCTGCATGTTGGCATGTTGGATGGGGGATTTCAGAACAAAAGTGTTGAGTAAAAGCAACCAAATCAATCTGTGTGGACTAAGAGTTATATGTCTCATGATGCAATTATCCTGAGATCATCAGATTATGATCACTGGCCTCAGTCAACGTGAATTCCTGTACTGTTCTACCAACATTAGAAAATAATACTGTTTTGACTATTTCAATAATAATGTAATTGCACATGAAGTATATTACATACTACATTTAGCATGTGTCTCTAAAGGCTTTTCTCTCATCTGTGTTCCTCTCCAGGTAAAGGTCTGGTTCCAGAACCGGCGCACTAAGCAGAAGAAGGACCAGGGGAAGGACTCAGAGCTGCGTTCAGTGGTTTCAGAAACTGCAGCGACCTGCAGTGTCCTCAGACTGCTTGAGCAGGGTCGCCTGCTGACGCCTCCAGGCCTGCCGGGCCTCTTGCCCCACTGCGGCAGTGGCACGCTGGGCTCTGCGCTGCGTCCTCCCTCCATGGCTATGGCCAGCAACGGCAGTAGTAGCAGCAGCAGCAGTGGTGGCAGCACCGGCACAGCGGGCAGCAGTCCTCCTCTACCTGCTGTCACCAGCTCAGGAACAGTGGCAGGCCTGCAGAGCTCACCAGCAGCTCACAGCCTCTTCAGCTTTCCCATGCCGTCCTTACTCAGCGGTGTCGCCAGCCGCATTTCCTCCAATCCCCTGTCCATGGCTGGCTCGCTTGCCGGCAACCTGCAAGAACTTTCTGCCCGCTACTTGAGCTCCTCTGCTTTTGAGCCTTATTCGCGGACCAATGGGAAAGAATCCATGGACAAGAAAATTCTGGAATGATGCTTTGTTTTTACATAAATGGATTCCTGCTTCCTCTGGACATGTTCTGGTTGTTCTCTCGGCTTTTACTGTCTTTGTTTGTTTTTTTGCTCATTCTCTTTCATCTGTCTCTGTCATGTTCTGCAGCAGTTCATGTATTCCAGTTGCACATCTGGCGCCTTGTACCAGGAAGAAAACAAAGACCTACAAAAGCTCATCTAACAAAGACGGGGTGGCTGTGAAAAGATTTTGCACAAAATAGTCATATAGGACTTTGATACAGAGACGCACTGTGTGATTACTGATAGCCTTTGGGTTTCTGTGAAACAAATGTCCTATCTATTCATTCAAAATAACAGTATACAAAGGGGGCCAGAGAATACGGCTGCTTCATACCACAAAAGCTCTGTCGCTCCAAGAGAAGTGGTATAGTGTATAGCAGGAAGTATAGGATTGGTGACAGAGAGTGTAAAGTGATGGTACATTTCTAAATTGTGTTTTATTACTTGATCGTGTTGAGTAGATGCATGTCACTGCAGTGAGTAGATGTAGAGAAAGAAAGCGAGTTGTCAAACACCTGAGCAGCAGCAGCAGTTTGTGAGATCCAATCAGCAAATAAAAAAATGAAAATGCAGCATTATGAATGAACAAGCAAGGCCAATTTCAAACACTGAACTGGAGTAGAAAAAATGCCTCTGTTTGAAGGTCACAACAGGAAATCCAATGCATTTGCTTATGCAGATGCCTCACAAAAATTCAGCCTACAAAGAGATCTTTGTATATCCGTTTGTATTAAGTTTGGACCCAACCAAATCATAATCCAGAGAAGGTGTTGTCATACAGTACGATGGTTCAATTGTTCAGTGTTGTTTTCTCTATGGTTTGGTTGGTGGGGATTTTTTTTTTAAAGATAATTTTTTGTCCTTTTCAAGCTTTATTTGATAGAAACAGCTGAAGAGTGACAGGAATGTGTGGAGAGAGAGATGGGGAATGACATGACAGGTCAGATTTGAACCCTGGGCTTCTGCAGCAAGGACTGAGCCTTCACACATGGGGCAGCTGCTCTACCAACTGAGCTAAGCACTGCCCCGGTGATTTTTAACATTTTACAACAAAGTCTTCACTTTGTGGCATTTTTGTCAAGATGCAGTACCTGATTTTCTTTGTCTGTGATTTTAATACCACTGTGACTACTCAGAGTTTTGGTGTACATTTTCTATTCCATGCTGGAGCTAAGCGCAGGAATGAGTTGCTGAGAGGGGGGACTCCTGAAGAAAAGCTTTTCAGCCTTAGTAAACTGCTTGCTTTGTTGAACACTACAAGGTAACAGATCAGTCATTAAGACAATATAATAACCTTTCCTCCCAGTGTGAAATTTTCAAAATCCACAGCCCTCATAAAAGATTAAGGAAGACTGATGCATGGTGGAGTGAAATTATTGTAGTATAAAAGTACTGGAAATGAGAAATGTACCTTAAAATTGTTATTTTATTGTAAATTATTCTCTTCTGTAATTAATAGATTATTAGTATATCTGGAAAATAATGAATGAATGAATGTATTAGTGGGCTTGAGGAATCAATCAAAAGCTCTTTGGTGCTGTTGTCGTGAAATATCTTGAAATTTGTGAAACGTGTGGTACAAATGTGCATATATATTATGTATATGGCTACAGACAAAGACAGGTGTGTTTTTCATTTTTATTTCATACATGTTGCTATGAATCAAGTTGTGATAAATTTCATGACTGTTATACCTCACACACCACGGCCTGATGTGTATGCTCCTCACAGTTCTTTTTCACTATTTTTGGTAATATGACTTACAAGGTAATTATTAGCACTCAGTTTTGACTGAAGTGGAAGGAAATGTAGAATTTCTGGTTAAAAGTCAAATTATTAATAGTAGGTTTCAAAAAAGCAGTTAGAGTTACCAGTAGTCATGACGTGAACAAAAAGAGGACAATAAGTAATTATTTCATTTATTTAATTATTTTCTATAGAATGTCAGAAAATGTCTGCCATCATTTTCAAAGTGACATTTTTTCTGTTTACAAAGATCTGAACAGAGAATAGCAGTAAATCCACACATGAAGCTGGAATCAGAGAACAATGGACATTTTAGCTTCAAAATTAATTAAAGCAGATTAAGTATCAATTAATTGATTTTTAAAAATTGAATTAATTGATTTCATATTTGCCTGACATGTTGCAGCGACTAGTGGAGAATGTGAGATGGGACCCAATTTTTTTAAAATATTACCAATGCTTACAGTTTGGATTTATCCAGATGATAGCGTTGACTCAAATGTTTATTTGCTCATCTTCAATCATGAAGACCGTGAGAACATTAATCTTTACGAGCAGTAGTGAGAGCTTTACTTTACTTTTTTGCTGTGCCACGGTGGTGCATGTTTTTAAGGTGAGAAAAATCATTTCATCTATATTTTAATTTGGAGTTAATGTTCTCCTCAAAATACACTAGCACAAAACACATCAATCACAGATAAGGAAGTAAAGGACAGTGTTGTTTTTAGTAGTAAGTGTAACATCTCTGTCAATTAAACTAAATGTGATTTGAAGTCAGTGCATTAATATTACAGCATTTTCCTCCTGTTGGACAGTCATTATGGAAAAGAACCAATCTCATCATAATGTGTAATTTACGAGACTGATGTAAATTATTATACATGCCAGAAATATCATTCATACTATTTGACCAAAAAAAAAGCTTTCAACCACATTTCATAGTCTTAATTATTAACCTATTAGCCATGTGGAAAAAGTTAGTCGTTAAGATATTTTTTTTCCTGAAATTGCTGCTTCTAAGGTCAATAATTAACTTTTTCTCAGCTTTTGCATATTTCCTCAATTTTTGCGGGGCAGGGCCTGCACTGTGCACATTTAATCTGTATACTTACTTGGACTGTTTAACTGTCAGGAAAGGTGCTGGGTGAGCCCGGTTTGCCGTGGCAGAGTTGTGGTTCCACCATTAAGAGAACAATACTGTCCCTGAAGTCCTCTTTCAAGCACACATGATAGACACTGTATATGAAAACAGATTGCAGATTAATATTTTACATATAAAACATATGATCATCTTATTAAACATGATGCATTGTTAAAGATTAACCCTAATGGTGCCCTACAATATTTTAAATGGTTAAAGCTCTGCTGTGACCAGTCCAGCTACAACATTAGAACACATAATGCATACTGTTAATACTTTAAGTATTATTTCAATTAAAATATATTTTGCTGATATTACTTATGTACATTTACATCAGTAACAGTGTTGCAGTGCAACCTTTATTGAAGACAAGGACTGAAGTGGTTTGTGAGCAGAAGAAATGGACTTCAGAGCAATACATGTACTTTGGGCGAAGAGAACACAGCGCTGTGGCACATCCTGATTTACAAAGATACAACTGCAAGATGAAGTATGTTTGTAACATTCGCATAATTTTCTGTCCTGTTCTGAGTTTAGTTCTGCCTCTTCTGGATAATCACAGTAGAAATGCAGGGACTGTCCAGTAACAGAGAAAACTGAGGCTCTATTGTGAGCAGACCCAAAGGAACCAATCCTCCCCACTGTGTCTTGGGAATCTCCCCAGAGGAAAAAAAAGAGGTCACATTTACGCCTCCTGCCCCCTCTCCACCCCCCACAGCCACCCCCATCCATTCTCTCCCCTTACCCTAGGTCCAATTAGAAGGAAGGCTGGGGTTTTTGTATAAGTGAGGGGTTTCAGTTAGAGAGTGTGCATGCCTGTGTGTGTGTGTGTGTGTGTGTGAATCCACAGGGCTGTCATAGCTGCAGACCACCAACACATTTTCTCCCATCACATGGTCTGGTTTTTAAGCTCTTGGGAAGTGAAAGAAAGGCTACATCCTGTCTTGTTTTTAATATAGATAGCTTTTTTTTTTGGCCTTGTCCTTTTTGTGCCATGAACTGAAGCTGGGGATTAATGTGCCAACAAGTCTGAAGAAGCAACCCTCGTTTGGCACACTGGTCTAGCAAAATTAAGCTGTGCACTGCTAAGAATCTGCAGGATTCCCCTCTTGGCATCCCAGGCCTGTGAAAAACCTGCACAGCTTAGTCACTCTGTTTCTTCAAAGAATAATTAATCCCATTAAGTCATCAAAGCAGTGAAGGGAGCGGGAAGTCCTCAAAAGCAAAGGTTCCACTTGTGTATTCAGTAAAACGCTTTCCATAAAGCCACGCACTAACCCTAATCCCAAATGCTGAAATACTACAATGTTTAATTACAACTGCAGCACTCTTACTACTGTATTGTTTTGGCACACACTTTGCAGTTTAGGGGACAAAGATATGTTCATGTTGCTTTTACAATTCCAAGAATGTTATCAATGGCTACACAGAATAAATACAAAATAGTATTATGTACAAAGTAAAATAATATATATTATGTACAGTAGTGTTAACCGATATTGCATGCACATTCATTCTGTTTGTTTGATATTGATATTCATTCATGGAACAAATCCTATTTAAAGCTGCATTAGGAATATTTTCATTTTAACAATGGATCAAATGTAAAAAAAGGTTTTTTTGTGGTGATCAACCTGAAGATGCAAATCTCCTACCGTAGGACACAGTAAACTACCTGCCCAGAACCAAACAGCACACACTAATAGTTGGGCTTGGCCTGACCTGACTCCATTAATTCACATTAATCACTGTGGATGTCATATATTTTTTGCAGGGTTAGGGTTAGGAGGAGGGACTTTGGTGATGCCATTCCACTTCAATGAAATACAACTTTATTGTCATTGTGATAATGTGCAGGTACATTTGAACACCTCTCAGTCAAATATGAACAAACAGTTTAACAGTTAGCTGACTTCAGTTCTGTTGCCCTGCACTGACAGGTTCTAACTGGGTTTTCAGGATGGGAATTATATTGTGAGCCTCTCCATGGCGATGTAGCAATTGTCTGTGAGGTTGTATGTTTTTATGCATGCATGTGTATGTGTGTTCACAAGCATTTGCACTCGTGGAGCCACAAAAAAATATTTGCACCAGGCCTGGTGAAGGTCCCAATTATGTTACACTATTGCAGACACAGACTCAGGAGATGGTAGAGACCAAAATGGAGCCAGAAGGAGAGTGAAAGTTGGACTTCGACACAAATAATATTAACATTGTTCAGCGCTTGCAAGTGCACATCCCCAATATAAGGACAGGATCACAATTTTTTCAAGTCTACATCAGTACAAGATTCATTTCAAAATATTCAAAATATTCAAATTACTGCAGACTACTACTACAGGCCATTTGATAAAAGGACTAACAACTTTGTTTTACTTAGGTCAGAATTCTAACTTTGACCAACAAGACTACTACCAACCAAGTTGCTAATATGTTAGTATGGAGCACCAACAGAATGATGTACTGAAAGAGATAAAGAGATTTTCTGTTTTTTTTTTTTTTTTTGTTTGTTTGTTTTTTTTAAATCCCTTTGTGGCAGCAGATCCAAACCAGAACCACCACACTAAGGGCATCGTGAATAAAGGATTAGACAAAACTTTTTTTTACTCTTAATGTCAAACTTTTAACAATGACTTTGTTCTACAGTACTGCATGGTACATCTTATAAATATAATTTTAATACCCATTCAGCTTTTTCCTATATTTCGGTCTCCACTGTAAGAAATGATTGTGGTGATGTAGATTTTAATTAATGTATTAGGTAAAATATGTTCAATATAATTGTGTTTTTGATTTTGAGGCAAATATTTAATTAAATTTCAAATAAAAATATTTGGAATAAAATCCACCTATTGTAGTTAAATAAAATATAAGCATTATGTTAATCTAATTCCAAATAGAGAAAATATTGAGTGAATTCAAATTAATGTAATCAGGCAAAGTTTAATTGAAAAGCACTTCCTGTCAAAGTGCAGGTTGCAGGTTAGCATTTCCGCTATCAAGATTCCTGCGTGTTGATATTGTCTCTGCATGTTTTTATGAAATTACGTAAATAAGTACATTGGGTTTAATGTTAAGGTTAGACACATTTCCAAAGAGAAATATTGGGGGTTATCGCTGGAAGAACATCTTATATTTTGAACTGCACTTGCTGCACTTCCGTACGTTGGCTTTACTTTAGCTTGTTATGTCTTCCCGGGCAGGTAACGTAACTTCTCTCTGTTGTTTTGCTGTTTTGTTGCCACTTGCAAACGTGATGGTAACTTACCTAAACACACATGAAGTCAGTCTATTAACAGTGTTACATTTTAGAGCCACAATTTATTTCTTTTCATGCATAACTCTGGTGTGTAATACTAATGTCCAGTACACAGTGTTTAGCACTTAACGTTAGCAGGAGGGGAGGAGGCTTAACATTTTACAGCTAAACAGTACGCTATTGAAAACATCAACTCCTTTCCCCTCATTAAAAAACCAGGATCTATAAATATGTAAATATTTTGCATGAATTCATTTCATTTTCACAGGGGTTGATTTTCATCTGTAGAAATGTGAAGCTGAAAAGCCCTGCTCATATCTAAAACTTTGTGTTTTCCTTAGGTGCAGCCAAATGAGAGGGCAGTGTAAAGTCTGTGGATTCAGAGCGACAACAAGGGCTGATCTTCTGCAGCATTACAGACTCCAGACTACACTGTACACTGCTACAATGTGTCGAAAGCACAAAAGTTAATTGTTAATAAAAGTCTTATTTATGGAGTTCTGTACTTTCTGGGCCATAGACTAGTTATTCCTGAGAAAGAAGAATATTTAGATTTAATTCATTGCATTGATTAAAGTCAAATTAAAGTACAGATTAACCTAGATGACTATTACTCAATTATATAGCATAGATATGTAGAATTAAATTAATTTTTATTAGTACTGTTTACACATTAGGGAGTTTCTCTTTTTCAAATCAACTCAATATTTTTGTTTAGGTTTTAATTAATGATATGATCGCGATATTCTTAATTGTGTTCTTAATACACCCAGACCTCAGATTTTGTCCTTTTAGTGGGGTGAAAAATTTCCTGCGTGCTGCCAGCACTTTCTGCCATGCTTTCATTCTTGATGCCTATGTTACAAGCTACGCATTCACGCCTTCATCGCGGGTCACTTGCAAGACTTGGATGAGGCTGTTATTACACATCCCGATAATCCCCCGAAATAATGAGATTGATTTAAACATAAACGGTAATTTTTATCATGTAAAATTTCACCAAGATTTACTGCAATACCGCTAACTGTTACATCCCTAGAATAAACACATTAGTCAAAAGACCTGATTAATACTAGTATGTACCAGTGCGTTTTTTATTGTAGAAGAGCTTTTTCGCTGCCTATTCATGCTGCAAACAAGGTTGATGACCAGTGAGACTGAATCTAAATACATACATACAATATAATACTCATTTCTGTGCTTGAAAAGCAAAACAACAACCTAAAAAAGGCTAAAAGACACATCTGATCCTGTCTGAATGTGCACTTAGGGTGACAATTCACTGGATTCTCTCCCCAAAAGCAACCTATTTTCACACTAATCATTTTACTCATTATTCATATTTCAAATAGTATAGCATAACACAGGATAACATAAGCATGTAGCACACAACATACTGTAATGTAATGTAGCTTAGCATAGCATAGTATAGCTTAGCATAGCCCATTATCTGGATGCGATACCTGGTGTGCTGTAGAACTGCTAAATTTGATGCTCCTCGGGATGCTGTGTGAGCCTTTTAACAACAACAGCAGCAGGCATACAAAATAAATCATGAATATTATGATACCTACTTGCCTTGTTAGTTGGATCTGAGGAGTTTGAGGGAAATCATACCCCTGTGAACTCATCATAAAAGACTCTGGGGAAAAATGGCTTTTCTAAAATGAGGGCACTGCTCCTGTAGGCAGAAGCTCTTCACTAGCATTAATTTGCTATTTTTTGCATGCGGCCTGAAACATTTGGATGAGCTCTCTAGGGACTGCCGTCAGCCTCACCACAGCAGTGCTTACCACTTCAATCTGTAGTGCTTTTCCACCATCAGAGAGCTGTGCGTGTCTCTATGTGATGTGTAACTGCCAGTATGTTGCTTGTGCAGGGGGCATGGTTCAAAATCATCTTCAAACAGTCGCTTACAAGCTATTGTGCAGAACATGCTGCGTCAAATGAGAATGGATCAAAAATGAGAAAACAGGAAACGAAGAGTTTTTAAGGGGAAAATGCGTGCAATCATGCCATTTTACCTGTCACTCAACAGTTCACTCACCAGGACATTGTGTTGGTGAATGTGAGTGCCTGTGTGTGTGTGTGTGTGTGTGTGTGTGTGAAAGAGAGAGAGAGAGAGAGAGAGAGAGAGAGAGAGACCTATACATTGGATATAACACATAAACAGATATTTCACAATAAAAGCATTCCAGTGCAAACTCAGAGAAACAGACTGGGGAAGTTGGCAGTTACTGTGATAGTAACTGAAAATAGGTATTTTAAAGGATATTAAGGATCAGTGCTTGAATTCCACATCTTCTAATTGACTTGATAATGTGACAGTTATCACGACAAAAGTATATTGTAATGTTTACAGAACAACTGAACTGTCACTGTTTATATGTGCTAACACTGTCCAGGATGTGCCTTACTCTAAACCCTGCTGTGCCCCTGCGGATCACTGGCTATTCACAGAGGTAAGGTGTATGTTTATCTAAATGTTACATTTAATATTAAACATAACTTGCATTTATGAATCCTGTTGCACCATCTGAATGCAAGATTGTTAAGTCAACACTAATTTAAACTACCAATAAATCATTAAGACTCAACTAAACCGTATGAAAACATTGATGCAGAGAGCAACCTGTTCCATCTGGGGACCATAACTGCATGTCATACTGCTTCTCTGTCTATTTATTGGTCACTGATAGAACTAGAATAATCAATAGAATAACTTGTGAGTGCGTTGTGTATGTGTGCTGTGTCTGCTGATTGTTGTGCCTTGATTTCTGTGAAAAGCTTCTAAACTGTGTGTTGCTCTGTGGATTAGAAAGTCATATTTGATGAATGCATGTTCACACTCTTGCCTCACAGCTTGCTGAAGCTGGACTGTGAAGTGCTAACCACTCTGACAGTGCCTCGGCCTATTTTATGGATGATATTTTCATATGTCATCTTAAAATGACAAATCAAAATGTGTACTGTGATGCCTGTTCTGGCTGTCAAATACAGTCAGCAAATAACGAAGAATAAATGATAAAAGAAAAGAATAATGTTCATCATATTTTTACCAACATCCTCCTCATTACTTCATGTACAAGATCAGCTTACAGGTAGCTACCTGTATGCAGGTGCGTACTGTTATGGAATCTGACACATTTGCAAATTGTGATTTATAAATATGATTAAGTACCCTACTCACCGTCATGCGCGCGCACAACATGCGCGCTCCTCGCTTGGCTTCATCAAACATCCGGTTCCTCACAGTCACATGACCGGCGCTCTGCTGTCATTCATCCTCTTCAGCAGCAGTTAGCAAAGCACATCGTAACGTTAGCTTTCTCAGGTTTGTGTCTTTATCCGACAATGACGGCACTGGTGGCAAACAGGGCGATGGACATCAACGGTTTGGCAGCAGCAGCGAGGACGCACACCCAGGCTGTGACCCGAAACTACATCTCTCAACCCAGGCTGAGTATGTGACGTTAGCAGGCTGCTGGAGGTAGCAGCGCGTTAGCTAGTGGCTAAGAAGGTTGTTGTGCTGCATTCAATGACAAGCGAGCGGTGAGGAAAGCGACCCGGAATATTGTTATACAGATTTAATATATATAGTTAATTAGTTTATATGTAGAGTTAATCTGGCTCTCGTTTCAATTGGAAACAGTAATGCTTTATATTAATGTTTAGTATTACGGTAACGGTCCTGATTCAGGGATCCGAATTGACTTCAAGAACTTCCTGAATTCTTCATTTTAGGACGATTTTACTTCCAGATATAATAATGAACTATATCAACAATGATAATCATGATCCAGTCCACAACTGTGTGCTGTTGTCAATGTTAAAAGAAATCTTCAGCCTCGACTTTTGATATGATGTGGTTTATTCCCAGTGAACGGGAACGCACCATCCGGAGGCCGTAATGTTAGCAAGGCAAAAAGCTAACGCTACAAATTGTGAATAACGATTAAAACTGTTTTCGCAGACGATGAATTTCAGTATGTGTTAACAGATACGCAGTTTAATTGTCACCCCCATTTGCCTAACAGAATAATTATAAAAATGGCTACGTGCTCGTGACAAATCACAAACCAGCTAAACTAGCATGCTAACTGTGTGCTACACTCAGCCTTAACTGTATTTATTTACTTTACTGAGCGCAGAAAACACCTTTTATGTGTCATTGTAATGTCGAGATTAATGCATCATTGTCATAGTTGTGATGACCACACACAAGCTCAACATTAAGAGATCCGACACAGCTGAATGTCGATGTCAATGGATTAGCTAACACTGCAGACAATCAGCTGACTCGGAGTCACGTGAATGAATCAACACAGTCTGAACTCTGTTATTGTAATTCTTTCACATCTTTATCTAACAGAAGCTTTACTGCCTTCAGAGCGTCCTTACTGCCCTACAGTTACTGTGTGAAGTTACTCATACATGTTGGTAGATAGACGACACAGCCTGTGAAGCACAGACTGCTGACAGATGGAATGATCTGTCATGTGACACGATCACATGAGTGGTGATGAGAGCAGAGAATGTTCAGTTGTTCTCTTGTTCCTGATGGAAAACATTTTTTTAAATTTATTATTTCTTCTTCTTTTTCTTCTTCTTCTTCTTCTTCTAATTATTATTATTATTATTATTATTATTATTATTCATTTATCACTGCTGACAAACGCTTATTGATAGATTAATACAGAAAATATCCAATCATACAAATTTACTGTGCGTGTCAGCCAGATGGATTCTGTTACTTTAGTCCAGTAATTTGTGTCAAGCTGTTTAGCTGGTGCTTTGTCTGTGCTGATGAGAACAGAGAGATTAAGGAACTTGTTCGATGTATCAATGAAAATGACTTAATAATTATATCTAAAATGATTTTATGGATGTGCACAGTTGTTTTCATATTGGTATACTTGTGGATTATTCATTTTGAGTTTGGTCCATGCGGTGTGAGTAAAACGGGAAATGCTCATCACAGTTTCACAAAGTTGAAAAGATGATGTTTTGTTTTTTCAGATTTTCAGTTTACCATTGTGCAAAAAGTAATAAAGTCAGCAACTGTTCACAGTTGAGAAGCTGAAACCAACCTGACTTTATTTTTTAGATATTCTGCTTCTTAAATGAAAAACAGTTTTGTTGTGTCTTTACAACATGTTGAGTCTTTACTGTGACTGTGATTATTCTGTTGAACACGGCCTGAGCCATGAAGCCAGCAAGGTGATGGTTTTTTCTTTGTGCGAGTGTCAGAAGCAAGCATGGACTAAAAGCCTCTTAGCAAACTAGAAGGAAATGACTTAATGGACCCGTCTGAGAGCTAAAGCATAGAGGATGCAACATGTGATAAAACCCTTATCCTAAAAACATCTAACCATCCTACTTCTGAAATTCTCTAATTTTGTTGGAGCAGAATGGCTCTCCTCTTTTCTCTAACACATTACTAAACAGCAGTGGCCCATTCTGATGATGTGGCAACAATTCAGAGCCAGATGATAATCTTAGAAAACCGTTACAGAACTTTTGATGTGATCCTTAAAATACTGTAAGTAGTGCTTCATGCTTTAAGACTCTACTGGTGGCCAGTGAATTGATTTTCATTTTATATTTGCTGTAATGTTCCCAGCACTGCTGTTATTTGAGGAGGGCATTCACAGAGGCCCGCAGGTCTGATTTTATTGATTTCAGTGCAAAGCCATACATACATACATACAGAAATGCATTGTGTTGACACAATTGTTGACACGATTGCCAGTGTTAATGCCTGTTGACCTGAGCTGAGTGTCAGCCCACCTTCAGGCCTGCTCGGCAGGAGGGCTAGGTCACGAGATGACACATGTTGACTCTTTCGGATTGACTGCCAACCACTATGGCCTGCAGAGTACACACCTCAAGTAGCTTTCAGTACTCTTTTAAAGCTGACAGTTATTCTGGAATGTAGTCATTTTGGAACAGTATTGCTGAACAGAGTGAGGCGGTCCTGTTCCTCTTTTAGTTCCAACTTCTGCTCTTGGAGGATATGTGCTAGAGACATCGAGTCCTTTTCAATCACTACATAGAAATATTTCTCAATATTAAACTGTCCAGACTGAAAACAGCCTGTGAGATTTACCACTTTAAAAAAAGATATTGAATTAAAGAGCTCATCTGCTCATCGGTATAACTTTAACACATGTTCACTGTAGCATAGGTTTTAATATATGTTTATTTTAGTATGTAGTTAATCGTAATGCATGACTACTTTATGTTTACTGAGTCTCAGGCTGTTACTAGATGCTTGATTTTCCCTCGGGATCAATAAAGTATCTATCACAGGTTTCAAAAATGTCATTAAACCTGAGTTTAAGTGTAGTAGTAGTAAACATAAGCAACAAGGTAACATGGTCATTAAATTACACCTTTGAAGTCCACACAGCTCAGTTGCATTGTTTACAATAAGAGCCACATGAATTTGTTCATCCAATCAGCATAACAGCCTAGTTGGCTACATCACTCCATTGTTCGATTCATGATTCACCTGGAAAATAGATAGTGGACATCTTGGATCACGATCTCCATCCAAGCCTGGTTCAGATAAGACCAGGTTAACTGATGACATCAAGCAGACTTTATAATGTTCCTTCAGAGCCACAGATGACTTTATACAACTAAACTTTGGAAATTTGTGTTTGGTAGGTCATTTCTTTGTTGTAACAATGCTTCTTGGCAATATATCTTACACCATTGGAAAGCCTGATTATTTCCCTTTAAATGGTGCCACATTTGTGCAGAACATGCATGTGTGTGATGAGCAGCAGAGATGAGTTTGTGGGTTGCACCCATGAAAAAATTGCCAAATCTTCTCTGACAATGCCAAACAGCATTTCTTTGCTGTTGACTCTTGTATGGTGGATTGGACAATTGAAGTCTGAAGAAACGAGACATATTGGCAATTTAACAGTTTATTAATTCAACAAACAGGAGCCTCAGTAGTGTGTGAAAGAACCATACACAGCCACAACAGCCTGGCTCCTGAACATGTGGAGGAATGTTATGTTCAGCGATGAGTCCAGATTCTACCTATGGCACTTGGATCGTGTAGTGTGGAAAAGATACAGAGAGCACTTTGCTGATTGCTGCACCGATAGAGTAACATCTTTTGGTGGAGACAGTGTGATGGTGTGGGGCAGCATCTCCCTCACTGGAAAAACAAGGCTTGTCATCATTGGAGGTAATCTCAATGCAGAAAGATATCAAGATGAAATTCTGCGACCAGTGGCAATCCCATATCTCCACAGTCTAGGACCAAACTCTGTCCTCCAAGATGACAAGGCTCGTCCCCACAGTGTGGCGTTTATCAGAGACTACCTCCAGAATTTGGCAGTGGAGAGGATGGAAAGGCCAGCCAACAGGAACACTTGTAGAATCAGCTCGGGCTTGCTCGTTCCAGAGTGACCAACAGAACCACGTTGGCTGTCTAATTTCCAAGAAGCCTTGTTACAACAAAGAAATAATCTACCAAACACACATTTCCTTACTTTTTGTTCATAGTTTATGTCATTTTCACAGGTTGACTAGTACTTTAAATGACAAGTAAAGCGATCCTTGTAAAACCTGTGGAATGGCCTCTGAACAACACTGAACACAACAGTGAGGTGGAGGAAAACTGGATTTTGGAGGGTGTTTTAAACAAATCAAGGTGAGTACCGTAATTTTCGGTACTTTTTACACCATCAACACGGCACCAACACGCCATCAACACGGCATGCCAAGATTACTTGCAGTGGCTCTATTTCCTTCTTTGACGGACAGATCAATTGCCTTTAACTTAAAAGCTGCATCATATGCATTTCAAAACTAGTGTCTTCTTCGGCGCAGAATCTTTCCCTACAGCTGTCTCACTTTTGCGTTTACTGTTAGAGAGTGCCCCCCTGTGGCCGTTAGCCAGTAAATTAGCCGTGCCGTTGTATAGGCTGCAAGATTCAAAGCGTGTGAAAAAAGTAGCGGCTTATAGTCCGAAAATTATGGTAGCTTTCTGAACCAATATGTCACAGCCTATCATTGTCAAATGAAGTTGATGACTTGACATAAGTAGTACAGACAGAATCATGAAACACGGGATGTGATGGTAAACTAGAGCTGACAACTAGAGCTGACAATGAATGAATGAATGAGAGTTGTATCTCAGATGTGGGAAAGATGTAAATTTCAGGACACATCAGTAGTGTACCTTTGAATCAGGCCTTTCAACACTAGACACCCTCATCAAAGGCGGCCAGCTACAGGGTAATCAAGCTTGTGTCCCATGCCCAATCATAAGATTGCTTGGTTGTTTAAATGGCGGAGCCCATGGGGCTATGCAAGGCAGGAGGAGTCCTCTTCCCTGGAGTCAAGCCTAGAGCTGACTGCATACCTTGTTCACCCTCCTCCTGGAGGGTTGTGACCTGGGTTCTCAAGTGGGGGATGGCGTGGGGAGATTGGTGAGCAGGTGCTGTTGATCCTCTTTGAGCCCAGCAAGGGTCCTTCTGCTTGATCCACTGGCTGCTTCTTTCAGCCGCTTCAGAGACTGATCTAATTTTCTGTCGCAGAGCCTGTCCATGGATGCTAAGGTCTTTCAGCAGCCTGATGGTGGAAGAAGCCCCAAAAACCTCTGCATCCCACTTCAACCGGATAGACTTTCGCCTTCCATCCTTGTTGTTGATCATCTGCTGCCAGTTCTGTGTAGCGCAGTTTCTTGTGCTCATAGGCCTCTTCTGTTGAATTCTCCCATGGGACTGTGAGCTCTGTGATGTAAACATACTTCAGTGAAGGGGACCAGAGTACCAAGTCTGGCCTAAAGGTGATGGCTGCAATCTCGGGTGGAAAGATTAGTTGCTGGCTAGTATCGACTAGCATCTTCAGTCCTGGGCCATGGCTGTCCAGCTTCTGGTTTGGTGGGGGGATGATTGGGCTTTTCCTGTCCCTCTCGGATGAAGGTTGGGGCCGTGATGGAACTGGTTGCTCTCTGGGGCAAGGAGTTGGTGGTATTCCTCTTGCTGTCAAGAGCTTCTGCCAGACTCTTGAGGACCTGGTTGTGCCTCCAGGTTTAGCAGCCTATATGAGGCTGGTCTTACAACCGGTCAAGATGTGTTTGAGAGTTGCTTGAGTTGGGCAGAGGGCACAGGTTGGGTCCACTACTGATGGAGGTTTTTTGGAGATGGGAGCACATCATAGGTGGCTCTGATGATGAAGCTGATGCTGCTTGCCTCCATTTCCCAGAGCTCCCTCCAGCTGAGCTTTCTCCTCTCCAACCTCAACCATTGTCCCTTCTTGGCAAGAGAGACAGTCTTTGTGTTTCTTTCTGCCTCCTCCTGAGGCACACCTCCACCACCATTTTCTTCCTCTCTGATGTTGAGGCCTTATGCCAAGTTGGCGCACTTGCCATAAGACCAAACCCTCCTCTTCCCAACTGGACGTGCCATACGCCAGTCTCTGGAGTCCTTCAAAGTCATCTGGAGTCTGACTTTAGAGCACTTGTACTCTTCGGTGAGGCTCATGATAGGCAGTTCAAGGACCCCTTTGCCGTAGAGGCTGCTGTTAGTCAGACAGTATGGGACGCTGAGCCATTTCTTCACGTATGAAGTCATGGGTCACTCCATCTTCTCCACAGTTGTTATTGGGAGATAGTGTAGATAGTGAGTGCCCACATTACCCCAGGGAGGAGTCCAAATTGCAGGCACCAGAGCTTGAACTTCCCTGGCAGTAGGGTCTTGTTGATGTTTTCCAGACTGTTGGTGATGTCCTGCCTTTCTTGCTGCACTTGGTCTTTGTTCCTGAGGCTTGCGTTGTACGATCTACCCAGTCTTTGGACAGAATATGTCAGACTCGGTGTAGCAGAGCATGAAGCTACAGATGACAAATGGCCTCCAAATCAGCCATGTCTCTATTAGGTTAAAGCAAACAGTAGATATCTGTCAGAAATCAGAGACTTAATTCAGTATAGCTAGTTGCCAGGCTTGAAACAGTCTATAAGATCACAATGTTGAGATGGTTTTTCACCACTGTATTGACTTGACAGAGTTCTAAGAGAGGCAGCTATTGAAAAGGCACTCAGAGACAGAGCAGGAAAATAAACAAATAAAGAGATTTCTCATCAGACCAAGTCTTTTCTTTTAAGAGGCCTTTGTCTCTCTCATGTCAAATGCGACAAAAGCTATTAGCCCACGAAATGGCTCGTCTTTGTTTTAGTAGTGCATTCTGTCATTTAGTGCTATGAAAAGACATGGAGCAAGGCACTATACTCCTTTGTGAAGATTTAATTAACGGTAATAATGTAGTCACGATAAACAAATGTCTCATCTGTCACTATGAAAGTAATTTCTATAAAATCAATGTTATTTTTGTAACAGTTCTATAATCCACATTCTAATTAGGCTTAAGCAGCTAGCTTGTCAGTAGAAAAAAAGAAACTCCTGTGGGCGTTTGCCATTCTTTTCATGAAAGAACATTAAAATGTAGGCTAAGGATTTGACACCATTTCTGTCTGTTGCATGAACAGAAACCAATCCAAGAGTGGCACGCTTGTTTTGCTGACCGCTCATTATTCATTTCCAGACATTGTTCATCAGAGGATTGGTAGGTCATTTAGAGAAGTAAGAGTACATTGTCTAAGACAAGAAAATCCTCTTGACACTGTATCGGTTAAGTCATTTCCACAGCAGTAGTGATGATAAAATGTGTGCACTGCCCAGTTTTTGGAAAAGCCACTAAAGCCCCATTTCCATTGCATGGTACAGCACTGCTCGGCTCGCTTGGAACTTATTTTAATTCTCCTTTTAATTCTAAGTTACATGTTTTTTTTTAATATACTTTTTATATACCAGCAGCATTAAAACATCTTATAAGCATGTTCTGTGGCAAAAATAAAGTGCCTCAGTTCGGATCCGAGTTTGCCACAGTCTGCCCAAATGAACATGTATGAAACATGAACATGTCCCATTGATTCAAAGCTCTGTTTTCTGTTTTTTGTGTCTATTTTTCTCCATGCCATGTGAAATGAGTCTTGCTGCCCTTTACTGTAGCTAATGATGTATTTAGATTGATCTTTTTTTCATGACTATTCTCTGTTCAATCTCATCTCAGAAACAGTTGTCATGCGTCACAGCCATTGTCGGTGAATGTTTGTAGTACTTTCCTATACTTTTGGCTTGGGAACCAGATGGTGGCTGGTCTTAGTGGATAGGTAGCTAGAGAGATTCCAGAGAGCAGTTCACCTCCTGGGCACTGCTGAGGTGCCCTTGAGCAAGGTACTGAACCCTTTACTCCTCCCAGGACCATTGCATGGTTGCCCATACTCCACATTTGCATGTCTGTGTGTGTGAGAGAGTGAGTGAGTGAGAGAAAGAGAGAGAGAGATTGTATTTTGGGACAATGTGTGTAAAACTGAAGAAAAGAGAAATCATTTTCCCTTGAGGGATCGATCTAGTGAACTGAGAGCACTGGGCTTTTTATTCGTTGTTGTTGCTGCATTGTTTTAAACTGTTTGCCTAAAAGAAAGTCAGACAGTTTCATGTACTCCATCCATGAGAGTACCATGTATGGCTTCTGTTATATATGGTTATTCTGCTCTAACTCTTAATGCCTTTGCACATATACTGTACAGTGTATGGTTGTATGGTACAGTGCAGGAAGTGTTGAGCTGTGACCGTGTTGTGAGTGACAGAATGACAATTTTATCACATTGTGATACATAAGGCAGTCTATGTGGAGGGGATTGCCATGGTGCTGACATTTCAGGTATGCTGGGCATAATTGGTGCAATAACCAGAGGCTCAGTATACAAAAAATGGGCGTCATATCCGTGACATCATCCACAGGTTCCTAACTGTGACTGTGGCTTTGGAATGCATCTGTCTGAGCGGCTGCTGTCTGCAGTTGTTTTTTTGGTTGTTGGTTAGCATGAACTCCTTGTTCATGAGCTCCTTGACCAGTATTATGTGGAATGATTACAATGACTCTAAACATGCATACAGCATTAGAGTATTGTATTAAGGAAGCCATGGAAAAGACTCTCTTTGCTATACCTTTGTGTTGTAATGGCCACTGGAAGTGTGGAGAGGAGGGTTAGCGGACCTAATAAAAGTACCTAATTACCTACCTAATACCTAATAAAAGTGAACACATTTTATTAGGTATGGGGCCCTGTGGTGGACCATGTTATGACAGCTTTGTTATTTGTGTTCTGCTAGATTCAACCACCAGCTGTCAATGTAAAAGTTACAGTAACAACATGGTAACAAAGGCTATAGAATGAGCCTGAGGATTTTAAGTAATTTTATCTTGTTGGTTTATTGACTCACTGTTGCATGTGGTGGTGGTGGAGGGCACTGAGGTTGAGAGCTGGTTGTAGGTTTGGGGCAATTAGCATTCCCATGTTCAGAGGGGCTGTGGGAATCCCTTGAAGTAGAGGCTAAGACATGATTGTGAGGCTACACATCACAGCAGCCACTGCTTTGTAGCGCTCATTTATTGTCAGAATGATGATGCGCCCCCATCTCCATCCCAGCTCCGACCCCCCTCGTCCCCTCGAGTTCCCCCCTCTTTCAGCTGGGAAATTGAATTGTGTTGGAATGCTCTGTGCCTCTTTTCTCTGGCACTTGAATGGGCTCTTTAGTATTTCACACCAAGGTGTCCTTCAGGGTGCGAGGTCAGGCTACCAAAACAGCTTCTAGTGGTGGATTAGGACCAATTAACATCTTTGTACACAAAGGGCTCTGGCAGCTGAACAGGCTGCAGGGTGACCCACACTCCCGTTGCATGCCAAGCCAGGGGACTGCTGCACTTGAGATGGAGTAGCAAAAGAGGGGTGGAGAAAGTTTTCCAAACCTAATGGGAAATGTTGCTACTTCACACCTCATGAACGTATAGCCCATTGAGCAATCATTATCTAGTGAACTGAGAGTGTGAACCACTTTTTTATCATCACAGTTATACATAAGAGGGTACCATGAACTGTCATCTTTCTTCCATATAATGATGGGCTTATATAGGGACAGGGTTAGGCTTTTAATTCCCCCCAAACTCCCCATACCTCAGACACATGGCTGATGAATGTGTTTTAAGGAATTAACCTTAAAATAGCACTTGCTTCTTTGGAACATGTTTTTAAAGATCGGGCATAGACCGTTTATAAAACTCAATGAAAGTTGGAAACAAATTAAAAAGGGCTCTTTCAAAGAGAATCACTTTGGATATGTGTACATTGAAAACTATGCAGTGCCCTGCTATGAAAGGGGAACTTTACTTCTCTTCTTTTCTGTGACTGTCATTTGTTTGGGCACCTCAGTCTGTCATCATGTACAGGTGCTGTCTTGTCTTAGTCTTAGAAAATCTAAATATTTTTTTAACATGAGATTTTAAGATGTTTAGTATATTTTTGTCTATTGCTTGTTGGTAATGACATTGTGTGAGGTTTACATCTGCGGTTCCCTCTGCTAAACATACTCACTTTACCTGTTCCACTCCCTTGTTTACTGATCATGTGACCACTTGTCAACACGTATGAAAAACAGCCAAACTATCAGGATCACCAGACTGTAGAGCATCTGAAGGACACCTTTTCCAAACACAAGCAGTTTCCATAACTCCATTATTAGAGATATATTACTTACATTTATAGTAGTATTTATAGATATAGAGTTTTGTATAGGCTTTTCCTTTTGAGGCTCTTGCTATTCACAAGCACAAATAAACCCACTTCATACAAAGTCAGTACCCAATCCATACCTTTCACATGTGGCACAGCTCAATAATGTATTCATCCAAAGTGACAGAGCTATGGTCACTTTGAATGCTAAGTAGTAGTAATATTCATACTGGTTTATAAAGAACCTGATTGTTGTGGTGTGTTTCAGAAGCATCCCAGAAGCCCGAAGAAGAAGAGCCTTAATTTGAATTGAAACATGATACATGTTAATGTTTTGATTTTAATGTTGTGTTAGATGGCTTGAAGTTTTGTCATAGAACAGGTTGTGATCTTTTTTCTGCATAGCTCAAACATAGCTTGATGGTCACAGTGAATGAGGGAAGCCAAGTTACTTGAATTTCTTAAAATTACATTTACCACTGTTACCAAATATCTACCATTAAGATGCTGAAGATTTATGGATTTCTAAGAGCTTCCTGGATAATTATGTGGCCCAATTTTCTCTGCATCATCATTATTATAGTTAATAGCCTACAAATTACACACAGACCTCAAAAGACATACATATGGCTAAGTGTAGCTGTTGAGTCCTTTTATAAACACGGCCTGCATAGACAATCTGCCATTTGTGAGGGCAAAAAGCATAATGTTTATGGAATTTTCATAAAATGTTTTAGCCAAGGGCATGTTTGTGTATGGGGGAACTGTCTAGGTTCAACCATACAAATGCCAATCTCTCTCTGTAGTTGTAATAATAGTCCCTGATAATTGTGGGAGCAGTTTCTAAAGCTATAGCTAAAAGCTAATATAACATGCTACAATCTTACTGTAATGATTTAACCATGGTCTGATTCAATAACTTGCATTCTGCTTCTTTTCACAAACAAGAAAAGAAGCCCCCCCCCTGCAGAAGAGAGAAATGTGTGTGAGAACTTGAGTCATTCACCAGAATGTAGGCCCTGAGGCAAGAACTGAGATAAAGGCTGTTTAGAGTAAGACTCATTTTATTTTGGAGAGGAAATTTTATTTCTTTTTGTATCTGTGGTGCCCTTGGTTTTTATCATCACACTTGAGCCATCTTTTCTCTTGCTTTCTCAATAGTCTCTGCCCCATCCTCCCACCACCATCTCCCACTCCACCCTCAAAACACTCACACACACACACCGCCTGTCTGACTAATAGAGGGTGAAATGCAGGTGTGTGTGGGAAGTGGCTGCAATACTGTAGCACATTGACAAGTTATTTTGTTGGCCTCTGCCTAATTAGTGGCATAGTGGATGCACCCCACTAAGCTGTGGTTCTTTATGTTCGTACCAGTCTGCTCTAATTCCCCTGCGTCTTTGAAATCAGCCCCAGGATTGACGGTTTGTACATAAAGAGGTACACCAGACCACGTTAAAAAAAACAGTGGAAACAATGCTGCCACCTTCAGTCACTTCTCCCAACCAAGTCCATGTTTTTGCATATTATCCCCCAGGTCTGCAAATGTATAGAGGAACCTAATTGGCTTCCATGTCGGCAGAGAGAATGTTCTTGCTTCATTCAGAGAGAGGAACTTTTGCTCCTGTTTGTCTCTTCTGAGGATCCTCTGATGGTCCCATATCACTCCAGTAATCCAACCTAGAAGTAGTTCTGCTATTCAAAAACCTGTTGAAACACTGTCTCTGTTTCAGAGCACACTCTCATTATTGACATTTATGATTAGCTGCTTCTACCCAACAACTGCTGCTAATGTGATCTGTATGTTATGTTAATCTGGGTCTTGATATCCTTCCTCTTTGTTTGCTGATAACTGTGCTCCATTTGTTAATCGGCCTCATTAGCATTTTGCTGTCAGGTTGGAAAATGCACCTTTATTGACTTCACGTGTATTGAGATGTGGCAGATATACCTCTCATGTGACATTCATTTAAAAGAACAGGATTGTTTGGTGTGAAGTGGACTGATGATGTATATTGAGCCTGTCGGATCCTGAATACTGATATAGCATCTCTTTTCTTCTTTCTATTAAAACAGGAAACAAGAAATTGTTTGGCATACCTTGTTTTGGATTATTGCATGTGCCATATAAAGTGTTTTCACATCAGCTTTGTGTCATTATTCTTTCACAACCTATTTGAAGGTCCATTGTGTCCGAGCTTGGTGCCATATTTACAGAATATGGCTTAAATTGAAAATTAAAATATAATATTCATAACTATGTTTTCATTAGTGTATAATCACCTACTTCATGTAATGAGATCAGGACGTTTTTGGCAAAAATGAAGAAAAAAGAAGCTTTTTGATCTTGTTAATAATTAAAGAAATCCAGGTTCAGATGCTGCAGCTCTGTCGTGTGCCCTGTCTGCTCTGTTTTTTGTGACATTTGTAGTTTTCATTGTATTTCTAGCATGTTCTTTCAGTACATCTTGTTTTTGTTATTATTGTCTAATGCTGAGGAAGGCACAGGCCATTTCCACTAACCCTCATTAGAGCTATGTGCCACGCCTGTGTAATTGTACTAACTGTATGTGATCAAGTGAATTTCATGCATCTTTTCCTGACATTTGCCTACCTTTGACATTTGTGCCTGGAAGTGCATGAAAGCTCTTTAAGTCTCACTATGAAAGGTCACCTTGTGATTATTAACTGTGTTGGCAGTAAGGCAGTCTGCTTATTCCAGGATTATGTAGGTTAATGGCTTTTAGCTGCACAAAGAAATGGGAATATTGCCAGTATTGCTTGTGTTACTGTCCTGTCCTGTGGCCTGTTGAAATAAAACAATGAATGAACAATGTAACTGTTCTTTCTTTCAGCCTACTCTACTGTGTCAGGTGTAAATGGACCCTTGGTGATTCTGGATAATGTGAAGGTGAGGCTGCTTAGAAGTTTGATTTTTCTAAAATGTAATATCATACCACCCACGGTATTATAAGTGTTGCGTTTGAACGACTGTAGTGAAACTGTTGAATCTTTTTGACCTAGTTCCCCAGATATGCTGAGATTGTTCACCTGACCCTGCCCGATGGCACCAAGAGGAGTGGGCAGGTCCTGGAGGTGATTGGAAGCAAGGCAGTTGTCCAGGTGAGAAGTAGAATCTACTTGAGACTGCTGCCCTAAAAACTAATTATTGAGTTTTCTCTCTTTATCATTGAAAAATAATTGCAATTTTTCTGCCCAATTTGAAATAATCTATTTACTATGCAGAACAGTTGCAGGGCTGCAGAGAGACCTGCTATTTCTGTAACAGAGTCGGTTAGTACAGACATTCAGAGTCTCCAGAGGGTTAATCTTCCTGATTTTGGTGATCTCTGAGCTGATTTTTAGAACAGATAACTGAAGTCCTGACCATATACTTGATAATTCTTCACTTGAGTTTGGTGATGCTTAGTTGCAAATGTAGCATTATCATTGTGAGGATATTATCATGACTCACTGGAGGCTGGAGATGGATTTTCATTTGAAATTGAATGACCTGTCTGTGTTTGTTCAGGTGTTTGAGGGAACATCAGGAATTGATGCCAAGAAGACAGCCTGCGAGTTCACTGGTGATATCCTGCGGACCCCAGTGTCAGAGGACATGCTGGGTAACATGACCCTGATTGGACATTGCATACTCAATCCATTAAGACTAAATCATTAGCACGAATTATCCCACAGTTCTGCTTTGTTTACAGTTGCACGGTTTCCCTTTCATCCTTCTATCTTTGTAACACAAAGATGAAAATTGCATGTTGAATACTGTTTAAAGTTAAATAGCATTTTCCTTCATTATGCTTATTTTACTTACGTTTTCAGTAAATGGTAGAAACAAAGCAGTGCTGAATCAAACCTTTTTTCTGAACGTTCTTGAATGTCCCAATCAGTGTGATTATCTCAATACAGCACAAGGTTACATATATTTGAATAGCGGCAGAAAGTAAACCTGCTTTTGTTTTTGAAGTATCATTAATCACGTCCATGAATTTATAATTACTTGTACTTGTTACTTGTAGACTCAACAAGAGCCATCAGAGCCACTCTTATCTGTTTAGAGTCTGACACAGAACAGAATAGATCAGATGTGGTTGGAAGTGTCATCTAATGAATTTCATTTTTTCTGTGTTTCTTGGTAATTATCTTTGAATTCAACTTTCAGATAAACCAAATAGTTGTTCATTAAATGATAGTCTTGATTTCTACTTGGCTGAAATGAGAAAATCTCTTTCAGGGCGTGTGTTCAACGGCTCAGGAAAACCCATCGACCGTGGGCCCAGTGTTCTGGCTGAGGACTACCTGGACATCATGGGTACGTTTTCTAAGCCAAATGGATAAATTCAACATTACAAAATAAAACCTGCTCTTAATCTAGTAAATAACATCCACCAAATATTGAATTCAGTTAGTTAGATTAGATTAGAGCGTGTGATGCATAAAAACTGTCAAGTAGTGGCACGAAATGTCTGCTAACAATCCTATTTTAACAAATTTTCTTAATCCTTTTAATAGATATTTCATTTAAATACGATTTTGTAAAATTTAGACTTTTATTCAGGCAGAGTTTTTGTATTTTTGTTGAGAAACATTCAGCATTGACAACTTTGTCTTCTTTGTTAGGCAAAAGAGGAGTTTTGCTTGGAAAATTCAAAGTGTACTAAAATTAATTCAGTACTTCATTTCTCATGGGCACTATCATAAAAGTTCAGTCCTACCAAACACACAACATATTATTGGGACCTTATTAGAGTTTATAAAACACACAGTAACACACAGGAAGCTACAAAGCAAATTTTATTATAAAACAGTCTATATATAAAATTGACCACTGTGGAGAAATGTCTCTGATATAGTGTGAGTTATCTATATATACATACATACCTTTTTTCACTGTCAAAGACTGTAGTGCTGGCAGTGTATAACCATAACTTCACAATTGCATAGAACCACTCTGTATTCCTTGTACACTTAATTCAATTCTGCATCTCTGTGGAAGCAGCTGAGATTTCTACAACAAATCCTGCATGTGGGTAGAAACTCCAATGAAGTATTCTAAACATCTTTCATTATATTGGGGTAATATTCAAATCCCGTTAAAAGTGTTTTCAAAATATCCAACTTTATAACTGAAATCAAACAAAACCTTCAGACCTACTATTCTTAACTGCTTCCATCTCGTTCATACATTCATAAACACTTGGGACTTTCTCATATTAATTTAACTGTTTTATATCTGTAATACACAATTGCAGTTTAGTTGCAATTTTCACATCTTCTCAGAGTTTTACATTCATATTTGTGGATGAGAATGAGTCAGAGCGGGGACATAGTTACAGTTATACTGGGGGTTATTAAAAATTTCTCTTTAACTTGCTCCCTACAATTTTCACTCAAAAAGTAGGAAGATTTCTGCTCTCTTACGCAGTGTAACTGTGGGAACAAACAGACGACGGGCTAGAAGCCTCCAAGTGATGGAGTTCAATCTCTTCTTACGCGTTCATACTTTGAGGAAGGAACTGAATTCAGCTTGTTTGAAATGTAGTTCTAATGGAAGAGAATGAGAGACACCTTCAGACCCTTTCATCTTCAACCTCTTCCAACTCATAAACTCTAAACTTTAAGCTATAAACTGACCAAGACATTTTGTAACATGAATTCAACTTTTTCATATCTTTGATCTTTCATATCTTTCATGTGAGGGAAGCTTCTCACTCTCTTTACCATTTTTCCAGCTATTTACACTAAGCTGCTTCTTCATACAAATTCAAGCCAGCGATGCAATTTAGCTCCCAGCATACACTATATTTCGCATTTTTTCTTTCTTTCACACGTTTCCTACTCTTCATCAGTGATTGGAGTAACGGCGTTAAAAGTAACGGCGTTACTTATACATTCACATGAGTCAACGTGAAACAGGAATGGTGAGTCTGATCCAAAAGTAGCCTTCTTTAAATGGAAGTATAGCCATTACTTTTCCCTCCAACAAATTAAGGGAACGAGTGTAACCGTGAAATGCACATTATGCCCTGGAGACAAGAGCCTCTCCACGTCGGTGTCAAGCATAAACACTATATAAACATAGTAATTATAATATCTACAATACTCCATGACATTTTATTGGATGCTAGTCTCACTTTCCCACGGCAACATTAAAATAGTTTAGATTTGTGTACTGTGGATTTCTGTTACGTATTATATTAAGTGTCCATTTCATTCTAATATTCAGATTTATCATAAATAATTGAACACACATGTATTTTACAGTCCGTCAAAGAGGGATGGAGGTGGGGTTCAAATTCTTTGATACATTTGAGCATTTAAAAACTTACTTTGGAAAGTAACGCAATAGTTACTTTCCAAAGTTACTAGTTACTTTTAAAATTTGTAACTCAGTAACTACTTTAGTTACTTTCTGGGAGAAGTAACTAGTTACTGTAACTAGTTACTTTTTTGCCAACTTGCCCAACACTGCTCTACATACTCTTCCAGCTGCTCCTGCATACAGATTAAGTTTTATCCTCTATATCATTTAATTTAAAGACCTTACTTCCTAAATTATGAACTAAACATTCAGCATTTACATTACTGCATTAACATTTAGCGCAGCCCCTCTCAGCAGCAATTAAACATTTTACCTTCACAAACATAAACACCTATTGTACTGAAACATTATTTTTTTACACCTACCACCTGTGTCATGAACAGGGAAACGCGAAACACTGTTTTCTTGGTGTCTTTAGCTGTTTCTTTGTTTTCCAGGTCAGCCTATCAATCCTCAGTGCCGTATCTACCCTGAGGAGATGATCCAGACTGGCATCTCAGCCATCGATGGGATGAACAGCATTGCCAGAGGACAGAAGATCCCAATTTTTTCTGCTGCTGGGCTGCCCCACAACGAGGTGAGAGCACTTCGAAAAAAATCCATCTGATGCTTGATTAGCAGCGTCCCAGGAATATTTTCTGAATCTGAAGAAATTGGTCTCAGAAGTTCCTGAATACCAAAACAAAACAAATCTAAACAAACACACCAGAACTGATATCTAATGCCTCAGTTGCTTTTCTCTGATAATCCGAATCTGCAAAGCAAAAGAAAGGCTTCCAACTCAATAGCTGAGTCATAAATCAATAGTAGCAGGCAATAAATGTGTATATATATGTATGTGTTTCCAGGTGTTTGAGTGTACAACTGCATTTGTGAAAAGTTCAAGTATAAAGCCTTCAGTGTCTCCAGAGGGAGCAATATTGTAGAAATGCGATGCAACATGAGTGGAGTACTCGTTTACGCCTGTGAAGTTTGTTAGGTATTTTTCAAACTGTAGTGGTGCTATCACATCAAGGTAGCACAACATCAACTGTTAAATGTCATTGTGCAGTGATCTTCAACAGTCATCTCATACTGACAGTATACAGTTACAAAACAGACTGCAGTAGTTCTTCGTGAAATAACTCAACTATCTCAAGGCATTAATTTGTCAAATGTAAATGAAGTATAATCCTTGAAATTTCTTGATCATTCCAAGCATTTGACTGGAAACCTCGCTCTTCCTGAAACTAAATGGGTACATGTGTTCCCAAGGTCAAGAATGAACCAACATGCTCAAAATGTATTTTCAGTAAGATTTGCCACTTGGAGTGCCAATGTTAGATAATTTCCTGTTATTTCTGTGGCTGTCTTACAGTGGAAATATTTATCTTTGAGTTATTCATGTGTGTCAGCTGTTTTCCTCAGTGTCACATGACACTCAACAGTTTGAGTTCTGCATTCTGTCCTGGGTTTTTCATGCCTCACAATGGAAATTCATGACTCGGTTGTCGTACATAAACAACAAAAGTGTCTACATGTCTGAATATCTCATGATGTCTAAAAGCAGTTTATGTGAAATAAACATTTGACAGAGGCTAATTGGACAGTGCTATGGTTCTGGTTTACTACTGGTTTACTGCCCACATTTCCATGTAAAGGACAAACGCACAAAGCCCCTCAGCAGGAAAAGCACGTGTCCATGTTTATGGGGTTGATACTTCAACCTTTAAAGAAAGTAAAACTCATTGTGCCTGTGTAATATTCACTGAGCTCTGGCTTTTGCTCCTGTCTGCTTCAATCATTGTGACAGACAGCTGTGCAGCATACACAGCTTTATTGTGACTGAGTGGAAATTAAACCAACAAGATCAGGTCACACTTAAAGAAGGTGAGTGATCTGTTATTTCCAGCTAGATGGAGGTTTTTGTCACAATACACCAGTTTAAGTAGGACAGCTTTGGAAATGGTCCCAAGGCAAAAAAAAAATGTTATTTCTTCATTCATGGAAATGAAAGAAACAATGGACACAAAGACAACTCTATTGTATTTGGCGATACAGTATTGATTGATTCAATCTATTGAAGCACTCCAGCACAATTGAGCTTTTTTGAGTGACAGGCCACTGGCTGTTCTTGATGCTCTTGTGCAAAAAAAGAGGATTTAGAAACCAATGTTGGCCTCTGTATTCTTTTCACTCCTACAGTCCTTTACATGTCAATGCTCAGGGACAAGATTTAATGCTATTACTGTCTAACAGTGGCAGACCATTGTCAGACAGTAATAACGTTGTATTTCTTTGTGTGTTTTGGGAGATGTTTAATATCCACTAAAACTTCATTTTTAATGTTACTACAGCCCAAAATATAGCAGCTTGACACAGGGCTATCTAAACTATGGTGAGAATTTGATTGATTTCTGAACTGCCACTATCAAATGTTTCTCAAATGCAAGTAGAAGAAATTAAAGATGTGGAAATGGACTCATGAATCAAAGTTTCTGTGGAAGTAGCGGTTTAAGCATAACTGAGTGATGAATGATAAAATAAAGTGAAATATTGCCCAGGTTTTACTGGAATCTCAGCATGGAGTTAGTAAAGTAGTTTCTCATCCTCCCTGTTGGGGATGTGACAGTGAAGGAGTTTTTCCTGCTGTGATTTTTCTGATGGTTCAACATTGTAGTATGCAGTGTGTAAGGGAGTACAGCATGACAATGTTTTGTCTCAGTACCTGTATGTTCTCATCATCTGCACAGTCTCTTGTTGTATAAGCTTAATCTCTTAACTGGACACTTTCAGCTGAATGCTGACATTGTTACCACTACAGTGTTATTTGGCTGAAAGTCTCCAGCTAAATGGTCAAACTGACACACAGGCGAGCTGTGGGAAGCCAGCACCACAGCTGTGGTGAACTAGGAAGATTACGCTGCTGTGCTTCCAGTTGGGAGCTCCAGGGCGAGAGAGGTGGAGGCTTTGTGACTTTCTCCTTTGTGGTATTGTAGTCCTGGACAAAATTCAAAAATTAAATTTGATCCTGATGACTCAAATCCTATTTGTCTGACAGAAAAATAAGTGATTTAATCTACACTACTCAATATTTTTAAGCTCAAATGTGTAATGTGAAAATGTAGCTGACCATTTTCACTTTCATTTCTATTTTAACAAACAAAAAAAGTAGACAACTGTTTTCAATGTAGAGCCCACTGGAGACTACCTGCTCAACACCAAACAGCAGACAGACAAAGTTGGCAGCTTGGTGACCATTTGGCAGCTAAAGAGTCAGATATATTTTTCCCATCAGCACTTTGAAAATGCACAATTAAAACGTTGCAACTGTTGCACCGGCCAAACATGCCATGCTATGTGTTGTCTGCCTAACGATGGGCTGCCTTTCGTGCCACCCGGATGGTTTGAAAATTGGGCTTGTTGTTTCATTAAGCACATGTCACAGAGGTCATTCATGTGGTGCTCTCCTCTATGGGCCAGGTGTCTGAACTGGGGAGCATGGAGAGGTCAGGCCGGATCAACACAGTGGCCATGACATTATGTGATGAGCGTGAAATTCCTCTTTCATTTACACAGACCTGTCACTCTGCTTCATTTCCTTCCTGTCTTTAGATTTTGTCTTTATTGTTAACTCATTCTATCAAAAGAGTGAGAAGAGAGAGAAGTACAGTCTGTGTAAATGCTATGGATTTTTGAGTTTTCCATTTAAAAAAAAAAAAAAAAAAAATGTATAGGACTGGATTCTGATAGCTGGGTCCATATTGAATCTGATTACTGGTTGACAAAACTTGCTAGATTTGCTAAGCCTCAGCACTAACTAACAAATCTCTATTGATCCTTTTGTTGCCCATCTCTGCTCTGTGTATTCTGTTTGATTGTGTCTTGCCAATTGCAGGAAAATTTCCTTTGTGCTTTTATGCATTATATCAAAACTAAAGCATAAAGTCAAATGTTAAAAGTAGATATGCCTCACCTGTTATCTCAGTGTGTCACATGTTTTATTTTCCCCATTTTATTTTCAGGTTATAACTACAGGTTGTGAACATTAATTAGGCTACAGTGCTATAGTGTTTCTGTATACTCATATTAAAATGTGATTTCAGATCTCAGTTCAATCTTTGCCTCTAAGCTAAACCTAATTTGTTTCAGATCGCTGCCCAGATCTGTCGCCAGGCCGGCCTGGTGCAGAAGTCCAAGGATGTGATGGACTATAGTGCTGAGAACTTTGCCATTGTCTTCGCAGCTATGGGGGTAAGCAGACCAACTGCAGTGGACACTTGTTTAACCCTGCCACCCCCATGCCCCCATTTGTGACTCTAATCCCCTCTTAACCCTGACGCCCTGATGTGACACCCTGTCCCCTCTCTCCCGCCCTCCTTTCTGTCTTTTATTCACCAGGTGATTTAACCTTTAAGTCTCATTACTTCTGCACCTCTGAGCATATCCCCTGGCCATGTAGACAGGTTACTAATTCAACAGGTCCTTTAACACTTTCAGTCCTGCAGTATCAAGTTCTTTCCTCCTCAGCTGCTCCTCCTGTCTGCTGTAATGCCTTGATTGTGACAGGTTGACCTCGACCAAACACACACACACAAACACACTTGCTTCACTTTCTACATGCTAATCCTTCCCTCTTCCACTTCTCCACCAATTCACATCCAATTGCAGGAGAGGTGGAAAGTAGTGCTAGTGTGTGCCAAGTCAACACATGGATATGCACAATTCAAAGGACACAACGCACACAGAAACAGCAATGCATCTGTTTAGTGCTCAAATTTAACCAAATTTAAAGCAAAGCAAATGCTTTGTTTACTCAGAGCACATGGCTCAACACACATTGAGATGCTATTGAATGAGTCTCGGTGCAAAAATCTGTTTGTGAAATTGAGTCATGTTTTTTTACTTTTAGCAGCAGTTTTGGGGAGAAATGGACATTGTGCTATTTACACTCAATTTATGATGAAGGCAACATTTTGTTGATGGTTAACATGAAATTTTGAGCTACAGTAAACAACCGGTAATAAAAAATTAATTATTCATTTTTTTTTTTTTTAGACTTTTTATTAACTTTGCAAAATACAGCTTAGAACAAATTTCTAACTATTCAGGACTGTTCAGAGATCAGAGAGTCTGTCAACCCTGCATCCTCTTTTAAACTCACTTCCATCTTTTCAGTCAACAGAGCCTGTCAGCATTTTTCTACATTTTTCTACATGCCACAGAGCATGATGGGATTTTAATTTCTTAATTGTAACATGCAGTGCACGTGTGGAAGCATCTGCATTCATTATGTTTTCATTATGTTTATTTATTCAGGATTCTCCTTTGTCACCAGTCTGTTTCTGAGTGATTCAAAAAAAAAAAAATATTTTCATGAATAATAAATAATTCACGATGGTTTGACTGAGGCCCAAAACCAGTATCACTTCACTTGTGTCATTTGTCTCTCAGGTCAACATGGAAACTGCTCGCTTCTTCAAGTCTGATTTTGAAGAGAATGGTTCTATGGACAATGTCTGCCTTTTCCTTAATCTGGCCAATGACCCTACGTAAGATTTACTTGTTATATTTGGAGAGTTGATATTGTCAAATGTAAAATGACCAGTGTAGAATAGATTTTAGTAAAGGTTGTTAAGTGTACAGTAGAATAACCTCTTTCTCTGACCAATCAGCATTGAGCGTATCATCACCCCTCGCCTGGCACTGACTTCAGCAGAGTACCTGGCCTACCAGTGTGAAAAGCACGTCCTGGTCATCCTGACTGACATGAGCTCCTACGCTGAGGCTCTGAGAGAGGTATGACCACAACTTGCGTGTCTTAGACAAATGTGCCTGGTGGTGCTGATAAACATATATACAGTGTAAACATTATGTCCAAGCTCTGAACATAACAGACTCACTTCTGGGTATAGTGTGGTCCAGTTCCATCCTGCTGGAAACCAGAAGAAAAAGCACCAATTTTGCCTACTGTGTGGATTAAGTGGACACTGACAGTGTTGTTGTTTTTTTTCTATTTTTCTTACTGCTGCAAAGAATCTGCTCTGTGTTATAGTTTGCAACATAAGATAAACTTTATTTATCCACACTGAGGAAATTCACTTGTTCCAGCAGTTTTCAGAACACAAAGTGGGTAAGAAAATACTAAATACACCGTTCACAAAAAGTTAGGGATATTCAACTTTTGGGTAAAATTTATGGAACATGGAAAAAGTTCATGCTACAGTGATATTATATCATGAAAGTAGGGCATTTAACTAGAAACATGCAATGGTAATTTCGTCATTTCAAACAATTTATTGAAAGAAAAGTGGTGGGTATACCACTGAAAGCCGGATATCCCTAACTTTTTGTGAAAGGTGTAAGAAATATTTAGAAAAAATATACTTGAAATACAAAAAAAAAAATGTCAAAAGTTATTTACTCTACATACCGTAATTTTCGGACTATAAGCCGCTACTTTTTTCACACGCTTTGAACCTTGCAGCCTATACAACGCGCAGCTAATTTACTGGCTAACGGCCACAGGGGGGCACTCTCCAGCAGTAAACGCAAAAGTGAGACAGATGTAGGGAAAGATTCTGCGCTGAAGAAGACACTGGTTTTGATTTTGAACTGTCATTGTGTGCATCATGTACACACCCTCATCATGGAAAACACACAAAGAAATGCATATGATGCAGCTTTTAAGTTAGAGGCAATCGATCTGGCTGTCAAAGAAGGAAATAGAGCTACTGCACGTAATCTTGGCATCCTGTGTTGATGGCGTACTGGCGATTTTCAGGCACAGTTTGAAAAAAAGCGTGTCTTAAATTAAAACTTAAAAAAAAAATCTTCTTTCTGTGTAAATATCTCATGTTACATCATGAAAACCTGCGGCTTATATTCAAGTTTGGCAAATGTACAAAATTTATTTTCTTTAGCTAGTGTGGCTTATATTCAGGTGCGCCAAAATTACGGTACTACAGATATGCATGTTGGATTATTTGGAGCCAAAAAGTACCAGGTACTATCCACAGCTTTTGACAATGGTAAACTGTGGAAACATAGCAGTAGTGGATTCAGTGTTGGATGGGTACTGCTAGAACACCAAGCTGGCGCGGAAAAGCCCTACATGTGGCAGTGTTAACATAACACACCAATGTAAATTCTGTGCACCATTAGCACAAAGGTGATAGACTCACTGAAGTCATGTGCTCCTTGCTGAAAGGGAGGATAATGTGTCCTTCATTCTTGTAGCAAATACCTTAACTTCATTATTGTCTGCTCGACTTTAAAAGGAAATTGTCCCCCTCCCACTGCCCTCCTTTCTGCTTGTGGTGAGGAGTCAGGCCTTCTCGACTCCTTCTTTTGTGTCTCCGTAATAATCCTTTCATGTTGTACAGTTTGCCGTCTCAATATGCTGGCAGCACAATACAGGTTTTAAATGGTGCGTGTGCATATGTGTTTTCCCTTCTTGCATTTGCTGTCCGTAACCTTGGCACATGTATGCTGCACCAATACTCAGCTAAGACTCCAACAGCTTGATGGGTATTTGAGCACATACAAAGACCCAGGAGGACATTAACATTTAACTTTGGTTTCCTATTCATGCATGTGAAGGTTGAATTTTGCATTGAATCTTCAGTTCACAAGTGTTTAGCCTGCTCATCAACCTTTGAATCCAAGGATGAATGGGATGTATTTTGTTTCCCTCTTGCTCTGAATTCACTTGACTTTGGGAACAAGGATTTGCTTTTGGTCATTTTTGTGAAGGGTCTGAAAACAGAATGGCAACATTCCCAACCAGCTGTTTGCCTCTTCTGAAACATACTGCAGGATTTAGCGCCAACAGTTCCACCATGAGCAAGCATTTGGCAACGATGGCGAGGAAAAACCTACTTTTAACAGGCAGAAATCTCGAACTGACCCAAACTCATTGGTAGACAGTCATCCACCACGACTGGTTGAGTTAAAGATAGAGAGAGATAGAGAGACACAGCAGCAAATCATAAACTAACAATAAACTGTAATGGAGATATGGTAGCAATATGGTGAGGTGGTAAGGTGTTCAAAACTTCATAAAATGTAAAAAAAAAAAAAAATAAAAAATCAATAGTTGTGTCGTTGTCGTTCAGCTTATTCTTCTTGCTGTTCCCTCCTCACCTGTAGGTCTCTGCTGCCCGAGAAGAGGTGCCAGGTCGCCGAGGCTTTCCCGGGTACATGTACACAGATCTGGCCACCATTTACGAACGTGCCGGCCGAGTGGAGGGAAGAAACGGCTCCATCACCCAGATCCCCATTCTTACCATGCCCAATGATGGTGAGAGCAGCAGCAGCAGAACAAAGGCTTTCTATGCTTTAAAAAAATGACATCTTCACAGTTGTCATCTTTGAAGCAGACATAGATCTGAATTATGTATGTCATGCATTCAAAGTAACAATATTTATTCTCCTTAAATGACTAAATCTCTCTACAAGTCATTGTTTGAATTACTGGAGTAGGCACCTCAAATGGACTGAGGAAACATTTCTGATGCCTGCAGTTACCATAGCAACATGAATGAAGAGCATACTTCTATCTAGTCGAACAGGGCTTCCCGCATTACAACATCACAGGGTGGTGTCAGCTTTGACTAAACACTGCTGGTGTTCTAAGGACTCTTGATTCAGATTAAAGGTCTTTAAAATAGAAATCTAACAGAATTTGTCATTTTCTGTCTGTTCTGCAGTCTTTGATCAGTGAGTGATGTGTGCATTATATGTAGTGTTTACATTCAGTTTACTGTAACAAATACGAGATCATTTGTTGGATATGTTGTTACTGATTCCATCTATGTGCCTCTAACAGACATCACTCATCCAATTCCTGATCTGACTGGATACATCACAGAGGGTCAGGTCTATGTCGACAGACAGCTGCACAACAGACAGGTATTCATCAGCAATTTTTTAAAACGACATTCATCTAACATGTAGCTCATTTTTGAGTGCATTTACATAAGCACATGAAGTGATTACTGTGGCACACACACAGACTGACAACACAAGATAATATTGCATGGTTCTGAGAAGAGCTAAATGTGGGGGAACTGGACTTGGTTGTGGATCCATAAAGCTGTCACAGCTCCCTCTGATAGAGTTGAATGTTGACAAGTGGACCAAACTAACTTCCGATTAGGGCTGGACGATATATCGATATTTTTTGCATTAAAATGACTATACATTTCTTCCCTTGAGCTGCCAGCTTCCTCTGTCCAGTTCTCCCGCTGCTCGTTGACGTCGTCACATCAGACTCTCCAATAACTCCAGAAAAAGTCACTAGATCTGTCGCTAGAGGGTCTGAAAAGTCACTAAATACAGTGACAAAGTCGCTAAGTTCTCAACACTGGACCACTGATTAGTGTGTAAACACCTGAAGCAGCGGGGCTAGAGGTGGTGCACAGGTCTTGACCTGTGTATCAGCTGTTGCAGTGCATTGTGGGATTTGTAGTATGAGTGGTGGGAGTGCGATTTACTGGCGGGCCATTAATAATAGACATATGAAATTATCCGCCCACGGAAAAAATATTGATATATATCCAGTATCACCATTCAGCTAAAAAATATTGAGATTTGACTTTTGGTCCATATCACCCAGCCTTACTTCCCATTGGTTTGAGAACGCTGACAGGCACCTCTCCCTTTTACCCTCCCTCTCCACAACCCCCTCACCCCTCTGAGGAGGAATGAGGTAGGAGGAGGCTTCACACTCCTCACACTGCATAATTACCAAATATGACCTCTGTCCTTTCTTCTCTCTCTTATGGAGTCAAATTATCTTTAGAAGTCAATATAATATATTTGCCAATTAGTTTTGAAAACCTATGCACACACTAACAAACCCAAACTATGTTCCATGGCGGATCAGTCTCCACTGTCTGTCCAAACTTCCTGTCAACCTGAGACCATTGGGGCCACGGACTTGTTAGACATAGAGAGAGATGTTCTGTTCATTTTAACATTCAACTTTTTAGATAATTAATTCTTCTGATTGAAAATTTCAGTGTGAAAAGAAGGTCCATCATCATCAGTCCACACATTTCTGACCAAACAGATCTGACCATGAATGTATTTTCTGGTCATTACATTGTTTGTCTTCATAAGCCCTATAATCAGACAGTCTAATCCTCGTCTTTCAGATTTACCCACCCATCAATGTGTTACCGTCACTGTCCCGTCTGATGAAGTCAGCCATCGGTGAGGGGATGACCAGGAAGGACCATGCTGATGTTTCTAACCAGCTGGTAACAAAATTCACTTGTTGTTCCTACATATTACATTCTATGATGTTTTTACCTCTGAATAAAGTCTGAATGAAAGTTTGAATGAATAGCGACACATATTATTAATGATTAAGATCAATATCTCTCCGTGTCTGCAGTATGCCTGTTATGCCATTGGTAAGGATGTCCAGGCTATGAAGGCTGTGGTGGGAGAAGAGGCCCTCACCTCTGACGATCTGCTCTACCTTGAGTTCCTCCAGAAGTTTGAGAAGAACTTCATTGCTCAGGGTAAGATACTTCAGGGACCATTCAAACATTTTCCACATTATTTCCATATATTAGTTATACAGGTAGTATACAAGTCCACAGTGGAGGTTAAGGAGGTAGGTAACTGGCAGCCACGGCTCAGTCAGTTCAGTTCATTCGGTCACTTCTGGTGCCAGTTAATTGCCAGTTCTTTTTCTGAATGATTAATCGCTTGAGGAATATATACAAGCAAAAATACCAAACTTTCTCAAATCTTTTTTTCTTTATCTTATTGTAAAGTGTTGGTCAGAGAAAGCACACATTTTCACCACAGAGATCTTCATGCTGTTTTTATCTAAGCAGTGTGGGAGCAGGAGGAATCTGGTTTAGTGGTTTGTCACTGTACCACATACACACCTGAAACACTCCTACAAATGAAAGTGTGAGTGACAAGCTGTGTCTCTTATCTGGTCTCTAACTATGCCCTTGAAGTGCTCTGTCTGATTCACTTTTCTTCCATAGTATAAATGACCTTTGCTTCACTGCACTCATTTCATTTGTTTGGCCTTTGCTCGAGTATTCACTATTAACACCCACGAGGTAATTGACTTTGATGGCCCACATCACAGATGTCTTCACATGTTTTATTGTCTCACAGGAGTAAGATCAGAATTCTTGTTAAGTGGTGGTCCAAAAATAACGAGCAAACTAAGCAACAGTAAGAAGAGTGCTTCAGAATATTGAATATTTTTGTTCATCTATTTCACTCTGTCACTTTGGAAACTGATGGTTGAAGTGGCGTTCACAGTGTTTTTCTGTTTACGTTAGTCCCTGAAAAATATTGATCTGTGTAGGTTCCCTCTTTGTTGCTGCAGCATTCCTGACCCCTTTCATCTCTCTTTTCTCAAAAGACACTAAACATAGCTCAGTGCTCAGCCGCTTACATCTTGTAAACACTGTACACACATGACATGGATTCCACATGAAAATAGTCATTATAGCAACACAACACCCCAACCCCTTTCTTTTTGTCCTCCTACTCACACCAACAATATACAGTACAAATACAACTATTTCAGAGATTAATTAAGAAATCAAATTGATCAGGTTTAGTATGAGCCACTAATACTGAAGTTTTCATTGATTGGAGTCTAGCAGCAGCAGTAAAGTTGATTTGAATAAACTGGTGGTCATTATGTGTGGTGCTAGGCTTTGATTAGCCTAGCTTAGCATGAGGACTTGAAGCGACTAGCTTAGCTCTGTGCAAAGCCTCTAAAGTCTTTTTTTTTTTTTTTTAGATATAATTAACATTCTTTGTAGTTTGACGTTTGCTTATTTGATAGTGCTATTTGAGAATAATGCAGATAATGTTGTCTTTTCTTTGCTTTACTAAATGTCATTTAATATAACAATCATGTTTATTCAAATAATACTTGATGCTAACTTTCATGAAGACGAGAGATAATAAGTTTGACTGCCACACACACACACTAATTTATAATATCAGTCTATGACCTAAAATTTCACCTCGTCAAAGACTCGTCCAAATGTTTTACAAGGACATCTCCTTCATCAAATAAGATGTTAATGTTTATTTTTGTGTTTAATATCAACATATTGTGTTTGACTGTATGACTGGAATTGGTTATTGAGTGATGAACATCTTTTGAACTTTTTAACTGTGGAGTACCATGGCACTGTGTGAGAGAGAACACGGCTGGATGCTGAAAATTAACCAGTGTGGGAAAATCTACCAGCCACATTAAAACAAGCAACTTTCTATGCACTTAAACAAACATTTGACATCACTGAGAAATGATCCATCCATTCAAGACAAAACAAACAAAATGTTTCATTTGTCTGAACACTGACATCATTTTCAAAAACATAATATAACATATAGCTTTGTCATTCAGCATAACGGACCACATTGTGCTATAACGTCATTTTTTTGTTGCACACTTCTGCCACCACTGCTACCTGGTCACCTATGTTAAGTGATGACATTGACTTCTAAAGGTTAATCATACTTTTCATATGCATTAAAGATTTTTTAAAAAATATATATATTAAATGAACAATATGTAATTCCTGCTCATTACTTCAGCAAACTCTTGTGACAGAATGACACAGCACAATCTGATGGATGATACAGTGGTAAGCTATAAGATGAGGATTGTCCTCTTTCATCAGTGCCACAGCCCCCCTTGTCTATCTGGTGACTGAGACCACCGGATTCAGATTTATCCTCCTCTTTCTCAGCACCACCGTTATTGCCCATATACCTCCTCTCCTCTTGTATGTTTCTCAAGTGGTGTTATACCTAACTGGTCCTCATAGAGCTCTTTCTTCTCTTTGTGAAAAAAATCTCACATACATCAAAAGCTGGCCATTAACAGTTGATCGTCTGTAGACTTATCAGTGCTCAACAACATGCCCACTGCACTGAATAGCTGCATCAAGGTGTGCCAGTCCATCATCTGCTAATATCTCTGACTTTCTGGTTGTTGTTTAGCACAAATGACCTTTTTCTTTACATTCATGTACTGTAATGTCCCGGGAAGGGCTATCTTTTGCTGGGCTGTGAATAAATGTGTGATTTGTGTGAGATGGATCTGTCGTACAGTACATGTATTCTCACTTTACAATTCTGTGGATACATTTTCTCAAAAGAGCTGTGTCTCATTCAAATTGCTGCTTTTAATGAATGCCATGTTTTGGGATCATGATACACACAAGTGTAGTACTGGCCAGAAGAATGAATATTGTATTGGACCATCCAATCAGGAAGCCCTGAGGTCACTTCTCTCACATTGCTCTTTTTCTGTTGTTCTGTCCAGCAAATGGTCTGTAAACTTACTTACTGGCTAACAACTGGAAACAGCATCTGGTTGGCTGCTTTAATCATGTCACACCAAACTAGGCCTGCGTGAGCCATGTGAAACTGGGTAAAACCCCGAACTAATTAGAATGTAACTGTGGGAAGCGGTGAAGTTGCAGTGTGTAACACTATCTGCCACTTGATACTGTCCAAGCGTCCAAATTAGAAGTAATCATCATCTGCACAGGCGGCTTTAAATAAGTTGCTGAAGACGAGCTTACAATACTTCATTTTTGCCTTCCATCACAAATTGAATTGTTTAATATCCTTTTCATGTTTTTGGAGCCTTCTTTGACTGTTTAGTCATTGATGTTTAGACAGATTAATATAAAGATGTCATGCCCGATCATAGACAAGACATGTTGGAACTCACAGGAGTTCTTGTTTGCCAGATGCTAAGCTGAACATGACTAAAAAACTACCAAACTACATCCTTGATCAGGATTTGATGACATCAAACCATTTCGAAGCTTGTTATCGTCACAATAAAAGCTCTTTTATGTCTCTTAAAAAGAATGAACAATATACAGTATTAGTAGAGAATGTTTGTGGATGACATGGTCCCAGATGATATACAGTATGTTTGGATGTTAACCAGCACCCTTGGTGGCCCTTCTGTCTCTCTCAGGCCCGTACGACAACAGGACAGTGTATGAAACTTTGGACATCGGCTGGCAGCTGCTGCGAATCTTCCCCAAGGAGATGCTGAAGAGGATTCCTCAGAGTACCCTGGCTGAGTTTTACCCCAGAGAGTCTGCTGCCCGTCACTGAGGCAAACTAAGGGATGCTCTGATTCTAGCCCCACTCACTTTTCTCCCAGCATCCTCTTCTCCCTTTATTCCTTCTTTCATCTCACCCTTCAGCCCTGCACTAAAAGCGGTTTAGGGGCTGATGTCATCAAGCGTACACCCATCCCAAACTTCACCTTCACCCTGAATGAGTACAGGGCAATAATCTCCCCCTTCTGTAGATGTACTGTAGTGTAAGTTATATATGGAAAGTGTCTGTGGTTGTAATGTCCCTTGATTGCAAAAATGTGAACATATCTTTGAAATTCTCTCAGTCCTTATTTATTGGGGTGTTACTGCTGGACCCCCCTCTTTTTTTTAAAGAAATGCTAAAAACAAGGGGGGGCATTGTCATAATGACAAACGCCCTGAAATTCAGTATCCCTGCAGCCAGTAGGTGAAGCTTGAGTTTTTATTAACTGTCAGAAATATTGATTCAACTTGATTGTCATTTTCTAAACTAAAAGTCATGCTCTGAATGTTTCAGTCTCAGAACATTATTCATGTCACAGAGTACTGAGGGTGGATTTATTATCAAGGCTTTCTCCTCCTCACTGCCTATGTATTGTTTAATACAGGCAGCTGCTGTATTTTTTCATGTCAGTGGCTTCAAGTTGGATATTTCTGATTTTCTTGTGTCAACATTCATAACATGAGTAAACAGACAAACTTGGTCCATAAAGCAGAGTTGAGATGTTTACTGTATGTTGCCCCCCCAAAGTACTTTGACTCTTTCTTCCCTGTTGCTTCTTCTTCTCTGGAAAAAACTTAGTGGATGTTTACATTATTTGTGTTTTGCTGTTGAATTTGTGTTGGAAAAAATGAGCATATAAGAGTATATTAAACATTCCCGTCTGTCTGCAGCAACTAATTTTTTGTTGTGCTACCATAAGGGGTTTGTGAGTTTGTGTCCATAAATAAATTAAATTAAGTGTACTGTTGTTGTCTCATCACTAAAGAGTTATTCTTCAACACACGTGTGTGTGTCTTCTCTGCCATTACACAGGCCCACGCAACACATGTCAAATATTACAGTAGATTCTAGGAATTGTCTGGATATTCAGATTAAGTACAGAGCAGCTGTTTTCTGTATGACCATCTACACCACGTAATGATTCATGTTAGAAATGCAGTCGGTGCTGTGTACTTTGTATATTATGTTTGTTTCATGTTTAAAAAATGGTCACAGCTACATTTGATGGTTATTTGCTAAAATTGTTAATGTCAGTAAAAAATCTTGGAAAAAACAATGTGCCTTCAAGAGCTGCTAATTCTATAACCAGGCTTCTGATTTTGTTTCAAAGGTTTTTATCCCCAGATAAGAGCATGAGTTTGTTCATGGAATTGGATCCTCTCCTTTGTCTCTTGATGTATTTTTTTTTTTTTTTTTGCCAACATGAAGAACAAATAGTTTGAACACATGTTCGGGATGTGATGTCACAGCTACAGGAACTAAAGCAAAGCTAGTTCAAGTTCGTTCTGTAGCAGAGTCATGAAACATGCACACATGATAATCGGGTTATTACTGTGCAAACACGTGTATTAACGCACTGCCGTGGCCATATCAGGCTACCCGTTAAAGGTTATGGTAGACACCAAGTTCTGCGTTCATCTCAATACTCAAATAGTGTTAGTCCGTCTCGTGCGTGTCATTCGCGTATTATGTGCCTGCCTGTAGCTCGCGCGCGAGGTCATCACCCTACAGGTGTGTCACGAGGAGAGGAGGTGCACTTCCTGTTGAGCGCCATGGCCGCAGAGGAGCTGCACAAAGTGAGCGTCCTCACTGAGCTGTCAGACCGAGGTGAGTGTATCTGTGTCTGCTCTGTTCTGTCTCCTTCAGCTGCGAGCTGCTTACAAACACACAGCTGGGAAGCAGGTGGAAATGCATTATGGTTTGATTATTGATCAGTAAAAGTTCACTGATCAGTGCACTGATTGACGTGTGGCTGTCCGGGGGACAGACGGTAATGGAGGATGAGGACACGCAGGCTGTAATGTCTTTAACTTGAGGCTGTTGTTGTTCACCTTCAGCTCTGTCCATTTTCATGGTCAAAGTCCAGGTTCAGCAGGAGGACTGACTTACTGCTTCTATTCAACGCCCTTATTTCTCTGTGCAGTCTGCAGTGTTCCTGGCCTGTGGTCTGCTGTGTGCTCATTAAACAAATAATGCACAATACTTTATGTACACTCTTTATGTAGTTCTTTGTATTCTTAATAATGCTTCCATAATTATTACTTAGTTTTAAAAAAGTAATGACAATATAGTATTACAATATTACATGTCATGTCAGTACACAGGGGACTGCTCTTGTATTAAGATGTAGAAAAATATGATTCAGTGTGAACTGACAAACTTTAGTTTGTCTTTTACAAATAAAATCAAATGAGCAAAAGCACAATGATGGAAAAATGTATGCAAAGCTGAAAAAGTTAAAGTAGTTATTATGCAATAAGAATGGCACCTTTCAGCATTAACATTGGTTTGTCACATCCACTGGAAAAAAAAAAAAAGAACACACCGATAATATCACACTGATCCTGTGAAGACTGTTTTATCATTATTATTATTATTATTATTATTGTTATTGTTGTTGTTGTTGTTGTTGTTGTTGTTGCAGCAAGGTGAAGCTAATATTAACTAAGTTACATACAGTGCATTAAATCAAATTTTATTTGTATAGCCCAAAGTCACAAAACACAGTTTGCCTCAGAGGGCTTTACAATCTGTACAGGGAGTGACACCCTCTGTCCTTAGACCCTCGGTTCGAGTGAGGAAAAACTTGCCCACCAAAAAACCCTTTAACAGGGAAAAAAGGTGGAAGAAACCTCAGGAAAAGCCACAGAGGAGGGATCCCTCTCCCAGGACGGACAGACGTGCAATGGATGTCACGTGTACAGAACAAATCAACACAAACATATTGTATAATTACAATGAATGATAGAATGACAATGAATTACAATAAATGATAGTATGATTACAGTAGCAGTGGAACCTGTGATAGAGATAGAGAGACACAGATGCACAGCAGCAGTAAATCATTAACTAACTATAAACTGTAATGGAGATATGGTAGCAATAATGACAGTAATAATATATGTAGTGGACGTCATGCAGGACCACAGCAGCAGCCACGATCCATGAGAACCTGCTGGACGAGAGAGCACAGAAACTCCGGGGAAGAAGTTTAGTTAGTAACATGCATTAATGAGAGAGAGAGAGAGAGAGAGAGAGAGAGAAGATGCGATCATTTGTTTTTATTTTTTATTTTACAGAAGCAGCAGTCACATGAATGTAGTGGAATAAAAAGTACAGTATTGATCTATAAAATGTAGTGCAATAGAAAATAACACAAGTTGAATACTAAAGCATTTTACAGTATTCTAAACTGCTAAGTAGAATAATTCACAGGAGTGTGTAATGCAGCTTGTCTTGTGCCAGGCATACTGTAGTGTTACCTGGAACAGTATATTACCAGCTCAGCTGTAACTGTTCAACATTTTTGTGAAATATGTTGCTTTATTGATTTTATTGAACACTGTGTACAGATTAAGATGCTTAATTGATGAAAACTGTTGGATATTTCTATACTGTGTCCTCACAGTATGTTACTCACTTACTCCGTGCTTCAGTTATTTTTATTCTCTATTGGACTTACAGAAAGGAAAAATGTACATCATCTGTCTCAGCTTACGCTTTGTAACAAGCAGACTGTATATCCCAAATGTCAGTCTGTTTCTCCACAAACCTCTTGAATCGGAACTTCTCTCACTGCAGCTAACGGCCATTCTTAGTCAGTTTCCTGTTCTATAATTTCTGAATGTCACGAGGAGCGAGTAAAGGCTGAATGTGATGAATGTATCTTATTCTATGGACGTCAAAAATATCTGTTAAATATGACAACTTAAATTCACCGTCTGAATTTGACTTCTCTTGTCCTGCTAGGAATATACCATTAAACACCCAAAGGGGTCACATCTGCTACGAGCCGTTCACTCATTTTTATGTTTTTGGCTTGTACTGTAGCTATACATGTATGTGTGTAACACAGCTTATCTTGATAGCTGGCTGCTATATTATCTGTTATTACACATAATACAAGGCAGTTCCCCTTGCTGTTACAGTTCAGACATTCAGACAACCAGGTTGCTATATTCAACATCCCCTGCTATAACAGTCAGGTGACACAGCACACAAGCTGCACAAGTCACTGAATGAGAAGTTATCACATGCTAGAGAAGTTCCCACTTGTTGACTTTTTTTTAAACAGGATGATGAGTTCTGTGTTCCTCTCTCACATTTTCTTCATTGTGATGTACTGATGAAGATGGCTTATTGGCATCCTCTGCTTCCTACAGCCATACAGGAGTTTGAGGGCCTACAGAGGAAGCATGAGACAGCGACCACTGAGGTAAGTGTTGTTATCAGTCTATCAGACACTGTCTGACCACACAGTTGGCTCTGATCATGTGTGTCATATAGTTTAGCTACAGCAGCAGTAATAGTAAATGTAGCAGAAGCAGCAGTACTACAAGATCCATACACAGTTACATTATGCAGTAGCTGGCCAAGCAAATGTAGTCACTGTATTAAAGGAGCAGTGTAGAATTCACTGGCATCTAGCATCTACTGATTACGTATGGCCACCTCTCCTCACCCTCTCTGCTCTCTTTCCAAGTGTATATGAGAAACTACGGTGAGAAATGTGAAAGGCTCTGTCCAGAGCCAGTGTTTGGTTTGTTCTGTAAAAGCATGCATGGTGGAAAGGGACCCGTGGTGTCTGTAGATATAAAAGTCTCATTCTCAAAAGATCACAAAGACATAACAATTATTATTTTCACACGAGTATACGGGAAACAATAGTTAAAGCTGACGCACTGCAGTTGTTATAGTAGTAGTAACTTACTAGTAGCCATCGTACTTTATATACACCCACAAATGGCCATGTTGAAGTAGTGTACCATGGTACACAGTACAGGTTGGGATGGGTGTGTTGACATAATGACTTTGACATTGAAGCTTGAAACCATGTCCTTTCCTTAAACTAGCCAAGCTAGTACCTTTGTGCCTAAACCAGGAGCAGGAGCAGATCACACATGAATAATGTGTATAACCATAATGTATTATGGTTTGCAGGTAGAGTCAGGTACATATACTCATACATGCATGGGTTCTTTTCTATCTTTCTAAGATCTTAAATTGTATAAGGGTCGAGGTGAGGCAGTGAACAGGTCTTTAATACTAGTAGACAAACTGAACTGTATTAGTGTCAGCCTTAACTCATTTTAGGTGAGCATATTTAGGGCTTGGTATCGAAGCACACTTCCTTTTGAGCCTCGATTGAGGTGTGCCATACATAGGACCTCAAGCTGGCATCAAATGTCTGGACAAATTTGTATCTTTCTTTATTCATACTTTCATCAAATATTTTATTATATGTTAATATTATATTCATTATAATTCCGATTATTTTAGACTGTAATTCAAGTAAGTACTTAAGTAAAAAAGTGTATGTATGTAAAAACAAGTTTATATTCCTCAGTCATAAAAAAATCTTGTCTTTGTAGTCTCTTTGTTGTCTTTGAGAAATGACACTGAAAAAAATAAAATGACACTTAACTCTGGTGAGAAGAAGAACCAAAGCCCTCTGTGTTTCATATATCATATTTAATTACTTACTGACAACAAACAAATACTGTGCATTACTTTATGAAATGACTTCCACTGAATTCTTTTACACGAGTTGGTCTTTCATTTTGGAACTGGATAAACTATAAAACAACTTTTACCAAATGATAATTAATGATAATGATTAATGAGAACAGGAGACAAACAATGGTGATATGACTATGTGTGAGTGTGGAATGATGACAGGGAGAGAGGACAATGCATGTGGTGGCAATTAAAGCTTTTATTAGCTGCGCTAATTACACAACATTAAACAAATGATGTTTGTCCTGTTCTCCAGACTAGTTCATTTTCAGTGTGACTACAGCCAAATAAAGCTGCATGCCACCAGATGTGTGTTGATTGTTCTTATGCATGGTGTTGTGATGAAAATGTGTGACTTTTTGATGCTTTAACCTTTTACAATTTCGACAATATAAAACATATACCATGCAATTCCAATGTTCCATCAATGTTTCACAGACATGTCTGTACAAAGGGTTTTTAGACAAGGGAGAGATTTAACTCTCATATGTTGCCTGCTTTTTTCTGTATGATAACACACCTGCACACATATAGACAGACTGGCTGCACACGCTCTGTTCTTCTGATGCTTCTCTGCGCCGAAATAAACCTCACAACAACAATCATTGTGCAACACTTTATTTTAGTATTTCTCCATGGTCTTTGGCAATAAAATAGATTTGTCCACGACAGAGTCATTTGAAATACACATGGAAATGTGCTTTTTAAACATGTATTTGAAATTTTTACTGATGTTCTACTTTTCTAATTACTGTCTGTATATTATATTTGGAAGCACCAGGGTCACTTTGTAGACAGTATTTTTCCTCACCTCCGCTTGCACAGACAAACAGGTTGAAGGTTGATTCAAACAGCAATGGTCCTGTGCTGAAGCTGCTCTGTCTGTGTCTCTTACATAAGTGCAAGAAGTTGGAGGAGGAGAGAGACGAGGCCATCAAGAAGCTTGATGAGTTCCAGCAGGGTAAGTTTATCTGTCCTGCGTTAATACATTTACTGAAGGTGAGATACCTGCAGAAAGGATTTCACGCTACAAACAAGCTTTAACTCGTGGATGTATTAATATGAAATCATACAATCTCACAGAGTAAGCATTGCTGCCAGTTTGTCTCAGTGGCCAACAGCACCACAACAAAAAATCCCCTGCAGCTCTCAATCTTTCTGTCCACAGGCTGCTATTGCAAAAGATATAGCTGCAGTATAGAACATACTGATAACAAAGTGTACTTGGCGAACGTGCATGTGCATGGACACATGTTGAAGACAGTGTCAAACCTCAGTGGCATACAGTGAGTGCAAGGTTCGAGGTGATAATCAAAATGTCAGTAGCCACTGCAGTCACTAATGTACTCCTGCTACATAGCCCACAAGTAAGTATCTTGTATCACAAATTCCTCTAAGGTGAGTCAGTGTCCAGGAATTACAAAGTAAATAAAAAACAAAGAAACAGTGTAGCAGTTCATTGAGTGAAGTCAACACATTTTCCCACATGCTATCTTGAAGTCAAGGTCAGTTTACTAGCCACAGGGAGTACTGCTCAGTCTATGAACACAGTTGTATAGTGTTTTCAGGGATCTGTGGCATTACTTGTGTGTACTTGTGTTCCAAGCTGGTTTGAAAGATATACCTGTCAGTAACAGTGTAACAACAACACTAGTATATGTCTGGACCGTGTATAATCGATGCTCCTGAGGATGTAATCAAGTACTGTAGTGCCTGACTGTAAAGCTGGGGTTATGGTTGGCCCACAGTGCGTAGGCTCCACAAGGCATTGTGTTGTTGTGGAGAACTGCTTGCATCTTTTCATTTTAAAAGACCAATAGCTAATAGAGAAACTCAGACACTAGACCAACCAATGATGTAACTCCATCATTCAGTTAATGTCGTGTAAAACTGACCACACAGCTGAGTTTGTACAATAGTGTTTTTGATATAGAGTCATATGAAATAAAACCATTCATTCTTCTTCTAATTATTATTATCATTATATTTAAAATTAGTTTTCTAATTTCTATATAAAGATTCTGATAAAACATTAAGACACATAAACGTGATAAATAAATTCAGCTAATAGTACCTCATTACCAACAGTATGTGTATGTATGTCTTATTTGCGACAACATATGTGCCGATAAGAGAGCATGTGTTCTGTTCTGTTGTTTTTAGAATGATCACAGCTGTACACATATGTGAACAGAGACACAGATAATGGTGTTGGAATAGCACTGTTGCTGCTCCAGCTTTTATCACAAATCTGTTTCCAAACACTACAAATATGTTTCAAATGTTTTGGCCCAGCATTCAATTTTCCAAAATGATTTTCCTTACAGGTTGAATGCTTTGCTATGACCACTTTAGTGAAGACAGAATTCAAAATAGGGCACCACATGTCAAAAGATAGAGCAAATAGTTTGTCTTTGTAACGGTGACAGTTGTGTGGATTTTCATCTGAATAAATCTGGCCTGTGCTCATGTATTCAGTGATTCTCCAGCCAAAACACATATTGTGTTTGACTTCCGCTTTAATAGAGGCTGCCTCACTGTGCCAAGCAGCTGCATATTAGGACCTATTACGTGATTTCATAGCTCTTAGAAAATTGCTCCTATTCACAACGAAACGGCTGGGGATGGGGCGGCAGGGTTGGTGGTGGTTGTGGTGGTGGTGGTGGGGGGGGGGTAGTGGGAGGACGGGAGAAAAAGCCCCCAACACACAATCATGCCTTTTCAATTGCCGATGGCAAGGTTGATGACAACATGACCATTGTGTTATAATGATAACACCACAAAGGCATCTGCCCCCCTCATCAAGGCTTCACAGCGGCTGCAGATACAATTTAATTCACTGCTCCGTTGGCGGCGCTGATACCATTATGCAGCACGTCGGCACAGGGGTAATCACTGTCTTTCCTGAGAGGAGGATGAAAAAAGACAGGCACAAAAAAGAGGGGGAAAAAGATGGAGTGATGATGATGGGGAGGCCGAAACTTACAATTAAGACTGCCAATTCTGACGTGTCAGAGCCCCCCGTTGACTTGTGCTCATACACTTTCAGCACTTCCACTGCTGTTTATTTACCATGGCTACCAGTAATTATAATTAACATGTCATTTAGTTCAAGGCGTCCTTTCGTAGGTTGCTGAGTGCGGCCACGGCATTATGGAGACAGGCAGAGAAGAACGGAGAAGAGGCCGAGGATGAAAACTGGCAGCTAAGTGCTATTGAATGACTGATGTCGAGGGCGCTGGAGGAATGCAGATATCGCCCGGCGCTGGCGTTCATCAAGTTCTTAATTAGGTGTCACAAGGGGTAGGAATTGCCCACAGCAATGGCACTAATGCTTAATTTCGTCCTCGCTCAACCACAATGTTTAATTAGATAAGTGGTGGGGAATTCTTTAAGGGCGTTCTTTTTGTACTGAGGTGTGATTGCAGCTTAAACAGCATTACAGTTTGTGAGTTGTAATTTTACCTGATTTTTTTCAGCTACCAAGGTTTAGTTAAAGCTACACAAATCAATATTTCACATTCACAACAACGGGTCAAATGACTGTGTGTAATGTGAAAGGTGTAACTCATACTGACTCCACGGGAGAAGTTCACCTCAGTTCTATCGTAGGAGTTCCTCTTCATTTTCTTTGTTTTAGTTTGAGTTATTTGTTAGTGTTGTTTCCAGCAGCAGCAGTATGCGGCTGTTTTCAGTAAAGAAGCTGAGATAAACTCACTGTACAGCAGACAGACAAAGTTTACAAGTAGCTGTTGAACATCATCGTTCATCAAATCAACTCACTTTGGACAACTTTGAAAGTTTTCAACTGTAATTCCATACAAGGTTTTGTCAAAATATGTCATGTGTTTTCAGCTTTCAGTCTTTGCTAACTAACGATCAAATGCAGTTTTAATATATGTAGATATGTCTAAAATCTATCTATATCTAAAAGCCCTGCAAAGACTATTCAGAGGATTTGATTTCAGGCTGTAGTTTCTGTGTAGTAAACATATTTTGTATACTTTCATAAATATACACTTTGTAGACAAAAACTCAACGCCTGTATCATATTGATTTAACCCCTTTCAGTGATTTATCAAATCACATCCACTGTCCACACTGTCCAGAGTGCAGCACAGTTGCTACAGTAGTTTAGCATTAAAGCTTAAAGGCTAATGTTCTGTTCACCCTGGGTTAAGTGCAACATTACATGCATCACTGCTAAGCCCGCATACAGTCTAAACTATTATTCACCATCATGCTCTAAAGTTGTTTCCTGCACATATTCAGTCTAAAGTGAATACACATTCGTCCTGGCTAATGAAAATAAAAAGGTAGGGAAATGAATCTGAATAAAAGATACATTGGTAACAACATTTAGTTCACTTCCTTTTGAATTTATATCAATACGATGCACATAGGTCACTCACCACCGAGGCTACTCAGATGGCAGATACAATAGCAAGAATAAATATACTTCAGTGTCAAGTGTTACTGCACTCTTATCTCAATTAACTGCGAAATGAAATGAGAAGTCACAGGTATGCACCCACTCATTTCGAAAATCCTAATCATGTTCTTTGTTTCCTTGATGGAATTTTGATCATGTTGAATGGTGACTTTTTAAGTTTATACTGACATGAATTCAGTCTTTCAGTAGAATTTTGAATGCTGCTTTTTCAGATTTCATTAACATTGTCACATCAATGAACGCTACTGACTAGTGGGCTTCGGGCTTCTTAGCCAAAGGCCACAAATTGTGAGATGAACATGCATCCTTTCCTTGCCTCTGTATTAATCTGTTAATTTGCTTTGTCGATTGTCAGTGGTAACTGTGTAACTAAAATGCTACTGAGTTGCAATAGAGGTGAAAGGATTCCTTTTTCTATCTTGGCCTCTGGTGCTGCATCATCCCCTCTGTCTCTTCAGCTTTCCTTTCTAATGAAGGCAAAAATTAAAAAAGAATCAGTAAGATAATAATAATAATAAGAAGAAGAAGAAGAAGAAATAAAAGATTGTAACAGTAAGCATATTTAGTCAGTATTGTATTTAAATATTGCACTTTTTTACTCTACATTTATTCGGCATAAATATAGTTAGTAGGTAATAAATCTAGATTTACATACAAAACATATGATGAGGGGGTGTTGTTCAGCTCAGTTGGTAGAGCAGCTGCCCTGTGTACAAAGGCTCAGTCCTCGCCGAGGCGGCACAGGTTCAAATCTGACCTGTGGCTCTTTCATGTCACTCTTCAGCTGTCTCTATCAAATAAAGCTTAAAAACACCAAAAAAATATCTTAAAAAAATAAATAAATAAATATGATGAGCTTTAGAAAAGAAATAATATGGTACTTGCAAGTTCATCATTAATCAAGTAACTTAATATATAATGTTGTAACATGCACAGACACTATTTCTGAACATAATTATGTATTTTTACTGAATGTCACTGTATTTATTTTACTGTATTAATTTGATGTATTGATTTTACTGTTATTTACTGAATGTAGGATTTTTACTTCCTCTTATACGTAATGATTGCATGTGTCGTATGCTGTACAGATTGCAATTCTCTTTTTTAAAAAGTAAAATCTACTATTTTTAGATAAGATAGGATTGGTTGGTTTGTAGATGTTGTTAAAGAGGTCCAAAATCAGACAGGGCCTTAAAACAGTGTTTCAGTGCTTCTCACCAAGTCATAAAGTAGAGGCTATATATAGATAATATTTTTTTTGTCTTTAATTGTATTTTTTTTTTTTAGTTACTCAGATGGTCATTGAAGAGGTCAGTGCCATTCAGGAGAACCTGGAGATCGAGAGGACATGTAGGGAAAGTGCTGAAGCCCTGGCCTCCAAGGTACACTTTATCTTTGGACAAGTTCTGTCATACCATCTGTTATTGTCTGTTGCTGACATTGTCTAAGTAAGTACCTGGATTCAGGTCCAATAAAAATGTGATCAGAACCAAGAAATTGTATCTTTAAATTAGAACAATAATCCAATCAGAATCTGTTGATTTAGCTACATAAATACTACAGTCTCTAAGCAGCTTTCTAATATGACTCTGGTCAGTATATTCCAGTAACTGTCACATTCAATGACACATTCAATCTGTATGTTGCAATCAAAAGCACTCTGTGGTCCTCCAGTTCTGCTGCTGTCCTCCTCCTGTTCTTAGTGTCTAAAATTGCATTGAATTCTTTTGATTCAGAGCACACGTTTTTGGAGTCCTTGCTAAAATGTGAGTTGTGATTGAGAGTGGGGGAGCCTGGCACATAGTGATTTTGCAGCCCACTGGTGTTGAGCTTATCACTGTAATCATTTCTCATTCAATTTCTGGACAAAAGCCCTCACTGTCCACCTGGCTGGACCAGATTCTGGGCAGTGGGAGGCTGAGGGAGAATTATGGTGAAGGTCGACTTTCAGGCCTTTTTTCAGTTTCAGTTTTCAGTTTCTCAGCCCTCAGTCCTCCTCTTCCCTTTGGGTTGTTTTTATCCCCATCTCAGAGATGACAACAGAGATTTTTACTATCCCAAATGATCATAAGGTATCTGAGTATGTTAACCAGGTTTTTGGTCAGTACTACTTGCATGAATTTTATTAGGCTGAGATTTCTGGCATTTGAAAAACTTTATCTTCTCTCCTAATAACCTGCTACTAACCTGCTAGCACTCAACACAAGGTTAAAAAGCTTGACCTTTAAACTAAGAAATAACAAATGACAATGCGGTTAGTATTATTACTATTACAATATTCAGCATGAAATATATTGAATCTGTTCACATGTTCCTGAAGAATCCACTGTCATTATATAGGTCAGTTGTAGGTTCAGTTTTATTGTCACATATAATCATATAGGAACAATTATAGTGCACTGATTGTTGAGAGTCAGGACAAAACATGTCCCACATAGAGTCTTATATATATCAAAAATAAAGAAATGAATAATGATTGACATACTCACAAAGTTAGATCTAAAGGAATTGTGAATACTGATGTTCTGTTTTAGCATAGATAATTACTTGTTTGGGGGATATTTGTTTAAATGTATGTCCAGTGGTTAGACGTTATTTCTCTTGTCCTCAGCAAGAGTTCATAATATTCACCAGCCCCAAAACTTTAAAAACCTCTACAATAGTGAAAACATTCATATCAAATCAAAGATAAGAGTTATAAATGTATAAAACAATGCATGCCATGAAAATCTAAAAATATGTTCCATAGAAATCTGCCTATCAAAGTTGTGTCCTCATAAACCTCATTAAACCAGACAGTAGCATGGTCAGCTACATCCCTGAGGATCCCTTTTCATTCTCCTGGCTGTGGTGAATGCATCAATACCACACATGGTCTGATATGTTTGACATTTTTTGATAGTTTAGATGAACAATGTCAGTTTTCCTATGGTCACAGCAGGAGCATGTCAACAAAAAAACGTGCCATTTCATCAACTCCATCAGTCAACTCCATCAGGTTTTATGTCTGACGGAGTTGACATATAAGCTGACGGAGTTGACAAATCCACCAATAACTGCTTAATATGCTAATATTATATTATATTCAAACATAGTAGAATGTTATTTTAGGGTTTTATCTGCACATTAATTTACATATAGTATGCAGTTACATTATTTTACAATATACTGATTTGTAGAGCATGGGCAGGCTGTGGTCTGCTTATTGAATCATTTTCTTTTATTAGTTTTATTAGTGTAGTTTTCACTATTGAAAATATACATTTTGGCTTATAGAGCGGGGAAGAAGTTCAATGTTGCGTTTTCAAATCTGGTTTACTTGGACCATCAGACCAAAAGGGCACCTGCGGTTATTTGGTCTTGATATATTTTAAGACAGGATCCATAGGCTGTGTGTCCAGATTTGTCCAAAATCAGATGCTAGATACTGTAACATAATGGAAGGGCTTCAGAGCACAGAATGAAGAGGAGCTCAGCTTTGCAGTGGGGTTCCTAGAGGAAATCAGTGTGGAAGTTGATCATTGACTCTGTCAGTATTATTCTTTGCTACTGCTTATCAGTTATCACAATTACATCAGTAGTCACACTGAACATTTTGTGTTATACTCTCAGGAATATTGTTATGGCTATGTCTTATCTCCCACTACTTCCACTGGACATTGATTTTGTCTGCACAAGTCAGTGTGTAGATGTTTTCAACATCATGCAACATACATCAGAACTTAAGATTCTTGTTGGGCTATTATAATTATATAATTCTATACTTTTAATGTGTCTGACGGAGTTGACACAAATCAAGTTTTTAAGGTAAACGTGAATTTGTTAAACATGTTTTTTAACCTCCAGCCTGCACCTTTACATCAAATAGCACAGATCTGTATCTACATGAATATATAACTCTAATCAATATAATGTTCATTTTCAAAGAAAGTGTTTTGTCCCAACTCTCAAGAACCAGTGAGTGAAATAAATTTTTTCAAGACACTACAATTCTCTTGTCAATAACTTATGACTCTAGGAAAGAGCAGACGGTTTACAGTTTATTTCCAGAAATGTTGATGAGGTTTTGCCTCAGGAGAGGCAGGAGGAGAGGAAATTCTGCCTCAGTATTTAGGTTCTCCAACCACATATGCAAAAAAATATGTTTACGTGGCCTCATCTATCCTCCAGATACATGCATGAAACATGTTTTTTTTTTTTTTTTTAAGATTATTATTTTGGCCTTTTCAAGCTTTATTTGACAGAGACAGCTGAAGAGTGACATGAATGTGTGGAGACAGAGAGAGATGGGGAATGACGTGCAGGAAAGAGCCACAGGTCAGATTTGAACCCTGGGCCTCCGCAGCAAGGACTGAACCTTTGCACATGGGGTGGCTGCTCTACCAACTGAGCTAACCACCACCACTGAAACATGTTTTTCATTATAAATAAATCCAGAAAACCAATGGGAGACTCCAGATATCAAACAAATGTAAATCTATCTCTAACCTGTTTTGTACATGCTGTATTTATGGCCAAATGAGCTTTGGTGGCCATTGTTCCAAAAGCATATTCTAGTAATGAATATTAGCAGCATTTGAGTTGTAGTACTTTCTTTGTCATTGTACTCTATGGATGCAAATGTGCAGGTTTGGAAATTTCGGTGTGTGCAAAGTGAATATTAAGCCACTGGTGGCACAGAATCAAATGTGGTGAATTGTCATTGCCTTGAAATGTGGGAGATGATTTTGTGTCACATTTCTTTTCCTACTGACTCAGTGCAAGAATTGGCCTCAGAAAAGATAATGTCAGGCTATGTCCACTGAACAAGGCTGCTAAGAGGCAGCAATACACTAGCCCACTACTGCTATGCCAGCAGGAATTAATCTATTTGTTGTTAAGAATATACTGGCTAAAAGCTTGCTTCATGGCAGTCTGAGTGACTACTCTCTTTCAACCTTCATTTGATGTATTTGGTCTCTTCTGCTCGCTGCTTCTTTCATCCTCTTCTTCCTTGATTTTAAAACAGTTTCCATAACTAGAGCTGCTCCTGCTTGCTAATATAGCATGCTGTACGAGCACTCACTGTGGGGGGCAGAACGACCGATAGTCCTTAATTCGCCATTCCCGAGAATATATCCATACATCAGCTATTCACTTATTTCAGTTGAAAGCAACACATCTGTTCACCATTAATCCATAAGTACTTTGAATGGAATAAGGCTGGAATAAGTGACATTACCTTTTTGAGCAGTGTTGACCTTTCAATAGCATTTCAGGAATATTGTAAAGTCACAATTCTTACACTCTGAGGGTGTTAACATCAGTTTATTACTCATTTACATTTAAATCAAACCAAAAATACATGAGGAGGTGTTTCCAGAGGAGGACAGACAAATTGAACTCTATTAATTTCTTTGTACCCAATGATGGTAATTTTGCATACCAAATATTTCCAAGGCCACTCTGAAAGCAGCTAAAGTTCAGAGCAATTCCTTAACTCCTCAACATTTTGAATTAAAAAGCAACCAGAGGGTGTTAGCAATTTACAACTAGTCAAATCAGAATGTTTTGTGTTGAGTTGTGATCACAGGTAAGATGACGGGGCCGTGACTTTATAATGGTGACCTCCAGAGAGTGCTAAGCCGATGCTATGTCAGCCTTGATTTGTCTTAGTATGTAATTTCACATGTACATCTTTCACAAATTGTAGATTATTATCAGAAGAATGTGATTCCATGTTATATATTGTTGATTGCATTTCAGAAACAAGATGCCGTCTGAAGGGCATCATCAAAAGATGGAATTGCTGCAATCTGCTCCCACCAGGATGCCATTAATAAATGTTTCTTTTATGGCTCGCCTCTTCTATCTCTCGTCATTTTTCTCCTCTCCAGGCACTTTTCTTCCTCTGGATGACACCAAGAAACATGCATAATTGGCATCCATCTCCTTGCCATAGTCTTCATTCATGTTTTACTTAGTAATGGTCTACTTAATTGGTACATTTGACCATCCTATTGATTGAACTTTAAGAAATAGATTGGCCATTGTGGCAGTTTAGTATGTATGCTTCATGTAGAATATGCAAAAAGAAAAAATGCCACATAAGAATATGTGTTAGAAGTGATAATCACACAGAAAAACATGATGCACAGAAATGCAAGATTCAAATACATGTCACATCAAAAACTGTGATTACATCTAAAAAGAGAGATATTCACTGCCTTTTTCTTCGTCTGCTTGTGCTCCTCTAATGATGTCTGTTTTTTCACACCTTATCATTGCTTTTGCATGCGTCCTGCCATTATGACTGATTGCGGGGCCAAAGAAAAGAGGAAATCAACAACATCTCATCTGCCTTGTCTGTTGCTCTGCTACCTTATTTTCCACTACCTTAATACAAAGCACGCGTGTCACTCCATGCAGATTTGAAAAATGAAGGTGCTGTAAGATGCGGGCTCTGTCACTTTTTGTTGGATTCATGTCATCTGTTAGACAAAACGTGTTGAACATGCCATAAGTTGTGCATTCGTGGGTTGTTTCTGTGCACCATGTAATCTCACTTTGAGGTATGGTGAGTGTATTCATCCTCTTAAGCAAAATTATTTACACTTAAGTGTTATTGTCACGGCTGTGAACAGTTGTAGCTGCTGATTTCCTCTTCATAAGAGTCGGCTTTTTAATCATGTCACAGAAGTAAGCTGTATTTTTCGTAAATATCACTCACATGTAATTTCAAGATTCACAATTTTAAGACAAAATGTAATTAATTAAATACTGTATATTAAACATATACAGTAAATACTTTTTATAGAGAAGCAGATGGGAGGCTGCAGTTCTTCTAGTTCTTCAAAGGTTCCATTATTGTCAAAGATAGATATGGGGTTTGACTCAGTGGTCGTAATGGAATAAAAAGATGCCACTATGCTTAGATAGCTCTAAACCTCGGAGTCCAGGCAACAGGGGATTTTGAAGGGACAAGCAGAAATCTAAGATCTTATACAGCAGATGAACTACACCCTTTATTGTACATACACAACAGCACATTTTCACCACCTTCGCCTCATGCTTGTTTGAGCAGGAAAGATATTAACCAACATGACCCTGTGTACCTGCATGCATAAGGATGTAGCAGTAATATGATGACTTAGATCTGTTTGTCAGAGGCAATAATCCTAATCCATATGATCCCATGAGACTTAACAAAAGAAACATCATTTATTGTGTGAACAATAGATTTAAATAGATCACTCATTTTTAGAAAGATCAAATGTCACCGGTAGCTCTTTGAAACAGTGTCCCATATTGTGCCGTAGACATCAACGTTCACATGCTTGTCCTCATTTGTGTCTCTTTGTGCCTCACTGTAGTTAAACCGTCAGAACCGCTCTCTGAAGAGGAAAAGCATGATGCTGCTGTCCCACCTTAGTCCAGAGATCATCACTGAGATCAACCTTGATGATGAAGAGGAGGAGGAGAGTGAAGAGATACATGTAGCCAACACAGTCTGTCTGTCCCCTCAGTGCAAGACCACCATCTCAGGTACATTATGTCTGCAACTGCACAGTTTGAGTTGTGTATGTCAGTATGTCACATATTTCTGTCTGAATGATACTGAAATAATAATATTTACCCCAAATTACTCCCAAAGGCCGGGCCATGCATATGAATGCTTAGCTCCCAAAACTCATGAGCAGTTGGCACCTTGCATGGCAGCTAATGCCATCAGTGTATGAATGTGTGTGAATGGGTGAATGAGATATGTAGTGTAAAAGAACTTTGAGTGGTCGGAAGACTAGAAAGACGTTATATAAGTACAGTCTATTTACCATTTACAGTTAGTTTATCCACATCCAAACAAACAAACTTTTCTTCAAACATTTATAGCATTCTTCTCAGCCTCAATGCTTTTAGAAGGTGCATCCTGAGTCTGACAGCACAATTCTTACTTTTATCACTACCTGTCACCACTCATTGATAATAGGCAGCGTAGTCTCTAAACTCCAACATCCTGTTTGACAGTCGGATGCACGACATCCCTAACCACCACCCACACGACAGATTTAGTTACTTCACACATTTATTGGAATTTTGGGTCTTAGATCTTTAGTGAATGAGATTAATTTAGAATTGAGATCTCTTTGATTTTTAACTGATGAAGTAGTAGCTGGTAAATTCTGATTGAAGTGCAGTACAGTCTTCATCAGAAGAAAAAGACATCTGTAGTATCGTGGGTCAAGAAATGACTGCGTGCATTACATACGCATGTAAAAAACTAGTAAGTATGTACAATATGTGAGTCTTAAAATCTGAAGTACAGTACTAGTGAAGTACTTTCTCTTCCAGCTGTTCCTGGGAAATGTCACGGTCAGTTCCTTTAGTCAACTAGTAATTATACCCTGGGTGATAATGGATTCATACTCTGTGATGCTTTTTTCATCATGTTGTTCAAGGCTGTTGGCATTAAAATGGAGAGATAATCATGTCATTTGCAAATGATATACTCAGATGCAGAAGATGATTGAATACAGAAATAAGTTGACTTGCTCAAAGATTGTGGGCTTATTATGTTGAAAATTCATAATTGTATGTTAATGGACAGCTAGTCAAAGCACTTCCTGTCAGGGAACACATGGGATACTTTCACTCTCCATGCTTCAATTTTACCAAACAAAGGTTCCGACTGAATCTGATCAAAGGACATCTGTTTAAATTGTGAGCTGAGAAGTGAGGACCATAGAAGGTCCTGCCATTGTCACAACTCTTCATCTGCATTTTTATACAATGTGAACATCTTATCCATCACAATACTTGTCCAACAAATGGCCATTCCATCTCTCCCCCAAAACAATTGAAGGTGTCAGCAACCTTTTTCTCCTTAAGTACCTTCCTAAATGTCTCAGCCTGGTCCTGCTGTGAGCTGCTTTGTATTAACACTGTTAATCTCCGTGTAATTTCAAAGATTTCACAAGTAAAGTGTTTCTCACATTTCCTGGGAACAAAAAATTCCTGAATTTAACACAGTTACCACATTAATTAATTCATTAATTAACACATTAATTACCACATAACACTTACCCTACAAATCAGATCAAATTTTATTTATATAGCCCAAAGTCACAAAACACAGTTTGCCTCAGAGGGCTTTACAATCTGTACAGGGAGTGACACCCTCTGTCCTTAGACCCTCGGTTCAAGTGAGGAAAAACCTGCCCACAAAAAACCCTTTAACAGGATCACAGCAGCAGTAAATCATTAACTAACTATAAACTGTAATGGGGATATGGTAGCAATAATGACAGAAAGTTTAGTTAAGTTTAGTTAGTAACATGCATTGACATGCATCAAACGCAGAGCAGGTCTACACCATACTTTATATAATATTAATTATAGAGACAAAACAATGCCCAACACGAGTTGTGTGTGAGTTGTGTTTTCACTGCATTAACAAATATTCTATATATTTTATTTGTACTTAATCACATGGCGTGTATTTTGGCCTCAGTATATTACATAAAGTGTGTCAGATTTGGGCCGACGTTTAAGCTCAGTTGATAGAGCAGCCGCCCCATATGTGAAGTCTCGCTGCAGGGGCCCCGGCTCGAATCCCGACCTGTGCAGCCCTTTCCCGCATGTCATTCCCCATCTCTCTCCCCACATTTCCTGTCACTCTTCATCTCTGTCCAATAAAGCAAAAAGGCCAAAAAAAAAAAGTGTGTCAGATTTAAGGGTCTGTATTAACAAGGGGCTTTAATATTCATAACTATTGTTCATGTATAATTTCCTGAAAATCGTTACATTTTTGTAATCTCAAATTAAGCCTTTCTATGTGTAAATCTACTAAAACATAAAAATAACAATGGCCACTTCAACAACAACAATGTACAAGTGTGTCATAGAACAAAATATTAAATTAAGATGAGAGAAATAAAATAATAATTAAATAAAACCTAAAATATGATTGTTTCCCCCATATGGGAGAAAAACGAGACAGAACAGGGATGTCTCCAATATGCTGATGTACACAATACCAAATGTTAATCACATTTGTAGGAAAAGGATTCTTTGTCTCCATGTTTTGCTTAACACAGATATAGCTTGAGGGGTAGATCTGATGTAGTTGTTTGCTCAGTATTTATCTACTGCCATGTTGAACTGCCATTAGCCCAAAACACTACAATCTTTTGTGTTTTTCACGTTTTTCAGACATGTTTGAAACGAGAGAGTGAGGCAAGGCAGCTGCAATAACCAACTACACAGCAAGATTCCATTATACCCAACACACTGGTCCTTTAAGGGCAGCCACGCTAATCTTTGTTGTACCAGCATATTCATTTAACCGAGGATGTACTATAATGAAATTCACTAAATGTGATGTGTTTGAGAGAGGAGCCTGTTTAACACTGCTTTGATTTTCTTTGTTTCAGAACTACAATGTAAGTTGGAGTTAACACTAAAGGAGAAGAATCAAGCAGTCACTGATCTCGAGGCAGCAAGAGAACAACTGAGGGAAACCAATGAAGAAGTAAGTTTCCCAGCTTTGCTTCACACTGTCACTCAATTCCAAAACATTTGGAATGAAAATTAGGGATGGGAATTGATAAGATTTTTACAATTCCAATTCCATTTTCGATTCTGTTTAACGATTCGGTTCTTTATCGATTCTCTTATCGATTCTCATTTGGAAAAAAAAAGGACAACAAACGATTGTTCGATCGACGAGGTCGATTAGCATCACAGCATCTTTTTGGGGCTTTGTACTTAGGGTTGAGAATCTTTGTTATCTCCCTAGAAAATATATAATGCGAATGAATGACTGAGTGAAACATCTGGATAACTTGGAGGAAAACATGCAACTTTGACATTCTCTGACTTAGCATACAATTAAACCCATTCACCTACTGAAATTCAAATGGGTGCAAGCCTTTTACCACAAACTTAGTCACTGCTCTGTGACATTTGTCTATCCTGGCCTGAGTCATTTTTTTTCTCATCCCTGCTTCGGTGAAAGGAGAAGCTAGAGGCAGACATGAACTGGAGCGAGTACTGCCAGCTTCTGGCTCTGAGTCAGTCAGACTCTGTCTCTCATGATGGTCATCTAAATGTAATGCATGAGAACTAAACTTTCAAGCGTCTGTACCGCTTGGGCGCCATGTTTACAGTTGACTGCTGGCTACACTGGAGTCACCACGCACATTGCGTGGCTTGTGTAAGCTATGCAACGTGCATGGTAGAATCGATAAGGGAATCGTTTACAAAACTGGCAAACGATTCCAAGGAATTGAAACACTGGGAACCGGTTCTCAACAAGAATCGGTTTTCGATTCCCATCCCTAATGAAAATCAGTAGTAAGGATCCCAAACTGCTGAATATGAAGAGATAATAATTAAAACAGTAAGAGGAAAGCTTGTTCGCGCATTGAAATTTGCAAGTTTTATCAGTGCAGTGTTCCAATCTGTCAGCTCTTTGTCAGCCAAAGAACTTGAGCACCTGTTTATGTAGCATTTCTGTGACTGAAGCTAGCAGACATTTGCCCTGTGTATACTAGTTTTGTCAGTTTTGATTCACAGGATTTGTCATTCATTGCATATTGTGTTTATATACCTTTTAATTTAGTTCAGTTCACTATATTATTTGTCACATTTACACAGTGTTGTATCAACAAAGGTGCAGCACCACACCCTCTTTACATATAGCACCTCAACAAGGAGACTACATTTTGAGCATATGAGTAAAGGCATTTTAATGCGCCTATCAATTTGCAATCCTGAAAAATTTGAAACTAGTGATTAGGTTTATTTTTTGGGAAAACGTATATAAAATAACAACCCCTGTGCCGAAATACTAAGTAGCCAGACACTCCTATGTACCTTAAGTGCTTCATGTGTTAGCAATCACACCCAGAAATGAATGGATATCACACAAAGTATACCTATAGTAATAAAATGTCACTTTATACAGAAAATAATATATCATATCTCAGCACACACAAATATCAATTGCATCATTTCTGTCCTTTATTTGACCTGTTTATAAACTTTTCCTGATACAGAGTCAACTGAGACAAGAGTGCCCACACAGAAAGAACCTATATAAAACATATATAAGTTTTAATATAGGTTTTGATATAGGTTTCAAGTATATGCTACATATTGGCCATTTTCATATATTATATGTACATTTAGGTACCTATATGCACACATATATAGGGTCATATATGCTCACCTATATATGTACTACTAAAACTTACACCATAGGGGCCTGAGTGGGAAATGGAATTGGATGAACAGTTAACAGAGAATATCTGGGACAAGAGCCTGAATATATAAATACATGTTTGATGAATGCATTTTTTAAAATACAAGTTAAGGTACTGCATAAATGTATTATTCAAGGAAAAAATTACACAGGATATTTACATAAGTCTCACCATGGTGGCTCAACACAAGTGTCCTTGTTCTTGTCTACTTGTTCTCTTGCTCACTCCTACCCTCTGATATAAAGAATTCTTCTGCTGATAATTGACAAAGACATCTAATTCACACAGATTATATAACTGTGATGTTTTGTTCTTTGATGTGTTTGTCTGCTTTAAAAAAGGAAAAGGAACCATGCTTTGGATGCCGTGTATGATTAATATCAACTTTTAATAATCAAAATATTTGAAATAAAAGAGTATTTACTATAAGTCATGCGTGCATTAGTGCCTGCCATCTTACATGGCATACCTGTGTCTTACTCCCCTGCAGACAGCTGTTGATTTCAGCATCATATGGAAATGAATCCATCACACCATGCTTCCATTCATTTCAATGTGTCAATGCAATACACACTTTTTGAAATAAAGTTAATTAATAATGCTGTAGAATAAATAAATAAAGAACCAATGACTGTGTAGAAAACAGGAAAGCCACATTCAAAAAGTCTTGCTCAGTGTAAAAAAAAACATCTCCATTCTGGCAGTGACAGTGATTACTGTGAACTACAATGCAAAACATAAACTGTGCTCAGAAGCTCTAACCCTTTACATTTACATTTGCAGCTGCTGAAAGAGAAACATGATAATACTGTTTTAATTGCTGAGACAGTGAAGCAAAAGAAGCTCCTCAGGAAATATAACAGAGGTATGAAGGGGTTTGCATACAGTTCATGTGGTCTTTGTCTATAGAAAAAAAATTCACTATATCTAGCATAAACTGGATACTAATGGCCTTATTTGCTCATGGTAACTACAGTGATTGTTAGTGTAGACTTCATGTTGCACAAATGAGCCAGGGTAGAAATCTTTGTCTAGTTTCTCAGTTTGCAGTGGAGGAATTTGAAGCTTTACAGGACACCTTGAACCTGGAGAGGGACCTGAGAACAGAGGCAGAGAACTTTGCCATAGAGGTGAGTTTTTTGAAGTAGTCCTCCACTCCTCTTTTCTTCATTGTATGATGATTTTCATTGGGTTCTTTTTTCTCTTGCAATGTGTCCCACCTTGCGTTCTTACGGGGGGTTTCAATTTACCTGCGGTCCTTACATTAGATGCTGGTCGAGCAAAAGCAGCTGAAAAGACAGAGTCAGATCTTGATGCAGACCTTCTCACCCAGTGAAGCTCTGCAGGAAGCCCTCAGCCAGGTCAGTGGGCTGACCCAGGATCTGGAGACACAGAGGCTGGAGCACCAGAACCAGGTCCGTGTATGCGCTTCATGCACACAGTCAGAACCACACACGGTATTATGCAAAAGGTTTAGGCAGGTGGGCGGTGGGTGTTGGGGTGGAGGGTTGCGTACAAACTTGGCTGAACTTCAACCTGTTAGATCAACAAGTCATATGACAGTGAACTCTTGTGGGGCGGATGTGGCTTGGATGTAGAGCGGGTCATCCACTAATCAGATAATTGGGGTTCAATTCCCAAAGTGTGCTTGGGCAAGATACTGAACCCCAAATTGCTCCTGAAGGCTGTGCCATTAGTGTGTGAATGGGTGAATGACATATGTTGTGTGAAAGAACTCTGAGTGGTCAGAAAACTAGAAAGGAGATATATAAGTACAGTGTATTTATCATCTTTACCAGATAAGACTTGTTGTGCCACGTCTACAGTATAACTGATGCTAGCAGCATCTATGCTAACCTTTTTAGCAGCAGCCATTGTTGTTTTTTTCTTACACACATCGTAACACACCAAGTGTTAAACCATGGCTGTACCTCTTACCATAGCTGACCACTGTGTTCAGACACAAACACATAGCTTGAGGCCTGGCAAGATGGATTCTCGTGTCATCTTTTGATCATGCAAGTCCAGCTGCCTGGCAAGGTTAAGGTCCAGACCGTACTCTTTATAATCTTATTTACAGAGACCAACAGTTCCACCACGAGCAAGCACTTGGTGACAGTAGTGAGGAAAAACTTCCTTTTAACAGGCAGAAAGCTCGAACAGACCCAAACTCATTGGTAGACAGTCATCCACCATGACTGGTTGAGTTTAAGATGAGGGGAGATAGAGAGATAGAGAGAGAGAGAGAGAGAGAGAGAGAGAGAGACAGATGCACAGCAGCAGCAATTCAGTAACTAACTATAAACTGTAACTATAACTTCAGTTGTTCCTTCCCGCTTCACTCATTAGAAACACAAAAATAGTTCAAACATATGTAACCCATCTCTCTGCTTTACACCTGCACTGCCTCTAATTTCTATGCATTATAACAACAATTATTTATCTGGTTAATTACATTGGAGGGAAATGCCCAGTGAATTATCACGTCATGACACTCAAACTTAGGGACCATGACCTGCCAGACTGATAATTTAAACCTGCAGTGTAGCCACCAGCTCCCTCCCACCTCCTCTGGCACTCATGGCCAACAATTATAGCTGAGTGGGATCACTGATCTCTCCTGGTGTCGGGGTGGAGGTGAGCCATACCCTTCATTTGAGGAACAACACTGGTTAAGGAACTGGGAATGGGGGGTGGACGACTGAATGTCAACTGGCACGGACCCAAAGTACTTATCAGAAATCATCACCACAGGAGCTGTTGCTGCCACAGCCAACACAACACTGCAAAGCTGGAGCAGAATAGAAGCATTTCCTTCATCCTTGTTTCTGTGTGCCAACATTTTTTACATTTTGTCTTTTTCAGTGAAAAAAGTCAAATATGATAACTAAATATTTTACATTGTGTTACATGTTTTATGATCTTTTAAAATATATTTGATTCTGATGTGTACTGTATATATGAAACAACAGAATAGAGCTCAAGTAGGTCCTTGTATGTTGTTGTGCTGAGTGGATGTGTAGGCAATAAACTAGTTGATGCTCAGCACTGTCCAGCCATAAACAGCCATACAGCATGCTGTAACAGTGAGTGTATGTTCTGGTTCAAACATTCCCAGATGAAGCAGATGGAGGACAGGCTGAGGAGCTGTGAGACTCAGAGGGCACTGACAGCATTGAGGCGTAAACTGGAGCTTGTGGAGGAGGAGAAGAGGGAGTACAGTGACAAATGCTCCAAGACTGAAGTGGAGGTCAAGGATCTGCGGTTCACAGGTGAAGACATATTTGAAACGGTTAAGACAGGATACACTGTGCTGTATAGAGGAAAGTTCACAATCACACACTGTAAAGAAAGCACTGTATGTGTAGGCTACAACAATCCCGACAGACCCAACATGATTTTTTTAAGTGTGACCATGACCTCATATCCTTTGTCCATGTGGAACATCATTACATTACACCACTATTCTTCTGTGTGTGTGTGTGTGTGTGTGTAATGATAAATGGACTGTACTTATATAACGTCTCTCTAGTCTTCCGACCACTCAAAGCTCTTTTACACTACATATCTCATTCACCCATTCACACACATTCATACACTGATGGCATTGGCTGCCATGCAAGGTGGCAACTGCTGCTGATGGAGTACACTGGAGCAATTTGGAGCAAATTTTAGTAGCTGGGGATCGAACCACCGATCATCTGGTTAGTAGACGACCCGCTCTACCTCCTGTGTGTATGTTTGCGTGTATGTGTACTGTAACTTGATGTGTTTCTTTGGTCAGTTGAGGAGCTCCAGAAGAAGCTGCAGGCAGCTACCAACCCACCCCCAACTCCAGCACCTCCACCTCCACCTCCCCCACCACCTCCACCTCCTTCAGCTCCTCTGGCCTCCAACCCACTCAGGTTTGATCACTCACAGTACACTCTGTACATCATCAGTGTGTAGATCAGTGACCGTGTCCAAAATCATTTTGTCATTCATTACTTCTTGCATGATAGACGTGCTGGTTCTGTCTGCAGTGAGCAGTAAACTGACACCTGAACACACACACACACACACACACTGTATACAGTATATGCAGACGAGGAGCATATTAACGGAAAAGGTGTTGGGCCACCACGTGCCACCAGAACAGCTTCCATGCTGTCAATGCCACTTTGGCATTGTTTAATCATTTTTATACTCTTTCCCACAGATCTCCATGCAGATTTAGTCACTGTTAGCCAGGTGACAGCTTTAAACTCACTTCGGTCTGTTCTTCTCATCATCTTGATACAAAATCAGAATCAGCTGGTTCTGTCAGCATTTTTCTACATGCCACAGAGCATGATGGGATGTTAATTGCTTAATTGTAGCATGTGTGGAAGCATCTGCATCTGTTTTACTTCTCCACTCCTTTATTCATTTATTCACCTCTGCTTTCTGCAGCAGCTCTAATCTTATAGATTCTTATTTTGTGATTTGAGATTTGATACTTATATTGTGGACCCTTACACCTGGGCCACACCACCTACCTCTACCTTTGTGTGGCAGCTGTTTGCTGAATCACTACGACTCACACACCTTTGGTGTCCACTAGGGCAGTCACAATATCACAATGAGATAATGAGAATATCACAAAATGGTATATCACAATATCTATAGAACTTTAGAAAAAAACAATACAAACAGAGTCAGATTCATCTTTTATTGGGTATTTATTTGTTTTTGTCAAATAAATGACCCTCAATTGTAACTGAACATGATATCAATATTTCATTTTTAGATGTCATGATTGCCATCAGTACTGGTATATTTCAACACATCTAGTGTACACACAGAAAGTTGACAAATGAATGGATTTTGTGCATTGAAACACTAAAAAAAAAAAAAAACACTAGAGGGCTTTTAATCTGAAACAGATGCACAAAGTGTTGAGTTAAAAAAAAGATTTCATGTGACATTGTCTAGATGTAGACATTCAGCTGTGTTCGGTCACTTCACCACATTTAATTATCCCGTCTGTTTGCTGTTACTTCCTTATTTCTTGCTATAATATTAAAGTGAGAAAAAAGTTTGTACTGATGACCTGTTGATGTGCATGTTTATGTATGTATTATGATTGTGAAGAAAGCAGCTGCATAAATAACAACCAGCTGATCTTCTTTTGTGTCTTCACTATAGTTCACTGTTGGCATTGATCCAAAAGAGAAAAGTCTCCAGTACTGACATCCCATTGGTGGTCCAGGACTCAGCCAAGACACCAGGTACACACCAAACATCCTCAAAATGTGCTTTATATTCTGTACGTTTATGAATTCATTTCCACTTGGATTGACCGGCAGATGTCCACTATTTTTTGTAACATACAGTGAAATGTGATGCAGGTATATATAATTGTAGTTGGCTGTATCTACAACAACCCAAAAAAACACAGAAACACCATCAAGGTCTCAGGCCACAGTGGGGTTTGTGGTTTATGTATTATAAGTGTTAGCAATTTCACTGTGTTCCAATAAATGATCTTTTGTATTTCATGTGATGACAGGTATGAGATGTCCATATTCTGTAACTTTCAGCATTCAAACATTCAGCCTATCTTTTCTTGCTCTGTGTGATGTATGTTCATTTGGTAATTTATCCTCCTCTCAGCTGCTATTTCTCATGCATGTCAGTGGAGGAGAACTGGTCTTGAATTCTATTTTTGCCTTTCAAATTTGATCCTTTTCGCCTTTTCCTTTGCAAATGAAAAGTCACTTTTGTGTAGAAGGACAAATGTTGTAGCAAGTGGTTCATGAGAAATTCAAACTCAAATCTCCATCATTGGCCTATTAGGTCAGCATGTTAAATTCTTCAATTTGTGCAAACAAAAGGGAAGCCTTGACTTGTCGGAGCAGGTAGAACGTTCAGGTTGACTGAACAGGCTATACTGCGTCCTCATTTTGTTAAATGGTTTTTGAATATATGAGGCCTGAATTGGGCACTATGCACACGGTATTTGTTGGAATTATATACAGGCCTGAATGGGTGCCAGCCAAGGATCTTCGACTCTGACACCTGAATAATAGTCTCTTTCTGAGCACTTTGGAGGAAAATATTTTACTATCACTTTAACACAAAATAGTTTTTTGTGTGACATTTTAAAGACATCTTACTGACAATAGTTCCATTGTGTATGCCATTGAATGTTCTATGGTAGAAAATTAAATATTCACATTTCTTTGCCAATGGGCTGCATTATTGCAGAATTAGATTTTTTGTTCCCATCTTTTGTGAAGTTGAGAAACTCTCTTATCCTCACACAACTTTTGGATGAAAAATTGCTGAACAGTGTTTGTGTTTTTACAGAGTCCAAATTCATTCCAGAATAATTTTGGTAACCTTACACACTACAAAGGCTCTGAACTCTACAGGTGCACTGTTCAATGACTAGAGCCAAGTCCAACTTAAAACAGGATTCACATGAATCCAGCTCAGTCAATATTTATGGCATGATTAGATTAGATACATATATGACAGTAACATGCATTAATGAGACATGTATGTTTAGAGAGGTTTCAGTAGGGCAGGGCTAATGAGGCCTGTGAATTACACAGTGCCTTGTAGCTCTCACAATTATTAAATTTATAAACTCATTGCTCATTAAATTAACTCATTGCACTTCTTGGCATTGTTTCCCAGGAACACTCCCATTAAGTATCAATGAAGCCATGAAATATGATGAAGTGCTGCTGAAAAAGACAACAAAATTGATGATAAAATCTTTCTCTCACTCTCTCTCGTGTTTTGTGTGTGTGACACTTCCAGAAGTGGACATCAAGCAGCAGGCAGTGGAAGAAATGATGCAAAGGATCAAAAAAGGTGTTCAACTCCGACCTGTCAGACAGTCCCCTAATAGGACCAGACGACAGGTAACTTAAATGTGTATTACCGTGAACATATCTGTGACCTGCTGTTTTTACTTTTACAGCCACTTCATGAAAGCTTTAAAACAGTTGATTCACGGCAGTAAACTGTCAATAATAGACGATGATCCTGCAGCGTTCCAACAACATGCATGCAACAGATCCCAGTGCCCATACATTTTAGGACCCCCCCTGCTGGAGTACAAGGCACACTCTGTTGGGCTGTGTGAATTGTGAACTTTGAATTCAAATAGAACAGCACAGATTTAATGTTACATTTTGACCACATTGAAATAATATTTGAACTCTTAATAAAATATAAAAAGTATTATAATATAATAATATAAAAACAGCCATACACATCCATGTTAGTAGATACAATCGAACATGTGTCACAACCTAGAGTCACAAGGTAGATGACATGTCAATATGAAGAAATATCATAAAAATATGATATAAAATAATATACAATGATATTAGAAATTAGACTGCATAATGTTCTATAGATCTCTGCCACTGCAGAGCCTGACAATATCATGAACTAGTTGGTTGTTTTAAACCTCTGTGAGAGTTTTCCTCCTGCACACTGCTTTCATTTTTTCATGCAGTTCTGCAATATATCTCCCACTGCCTTCATGAATATGTATTTAGGAAAATCAATAACTAATTTCAGATTTAGCCTCATGAATTCATGCACACATGACATAAACTGCTTTAATAATCCACTCAGTGAAATGAGATACTAAGACTGATGGAGTAAGATTTCTGCCAGCAGCTTGAGGTAAATATTAGGCTGACGGATCTAATAATGAACAGAAAGGATTTTTGAGGATCATAATATCAGTATCTGTGATGACTGATAAAGGGACAACTCATGTTTGGCACATGCCACAGCTGGTCTTTCCACCCACACATACCACTGTGAAACTACAGGCCTTTATGTTAGTTGATAAATCTCCTGGAACACAGGCAGTGATGGGAATGACATTCACTGTTTGGTTAGATGAGACTAAACAGAAGAATTAGTTCATCGAAATATAAAGCAAAGTGCATCAAGTCCAGTCCAGACTGTAGAGATGTCTGTGACAGTGAATACTAAAGACCGAAGACAGAAAAGAGTCATTGAAGGAAGTGCATGTGTGTGATTTGCGCTGTGATGGTGACAGAAAATGTGTTGTCATCTCTGTTAAAATCACCAAATTGCTGCCGGCTGCTGTTCTCGAGCCTAAATTATTTTTTTGTACATTGTTGAGTGTGTATTGTTCAGTGCTCCTTGATCCATCAGTGTGGGATTATCTAGAGCTGCTTGTTTTGAGAAAACATGACATATGGCCAAGACATCTTTTAGTCTGTGTGTTCCTTCACCACAACAACTCGGACAAATTAGGTAGCATTAGGACCTACCTCTACGAGGTAATTATTCGTAATGAGGATGGGAAAATTGATGTGACTCAAAATGATTGTGTGTTTACACATTTACTTCTTCTAGAAAGCATATGTCCTCATGCTTGCCTTCAGTGTGTCGTCCCTGTGGTAAGAGGTGCAGTTTAGCCTCTAAGTGCTGAATGAGGAAAAATAAGTATAATGTGTCAGACTGCTATTTATTTACCAAACCTATCTTTTTCCTCCTATTTTCCTTTTAGCAGATGGAGAAGCTGCCCTCTAATTCTGCCTTAAAGGAACTTAAAGGAATCATGGTAATGGGACATTAAAACAATCAAGTGTCTTTACAAGCCATATTTTACTTCTTGTACTGTCAGCGTGTTTACACACAGAACAGGCTTTTTTTCTACACTGTACATGTGCTCACACCAGAAACTGATGTGGACATATAATAAAATTCAACAAAGGTTGTTAAAGTAGTCCAGTATTTTAGAGAAGAGAAAGTACTACTGCATCATTTAAAGTCAATATTTACATACTAGTCATACAAGATAATACTACTACTAAATGTATATATATTGTACATATATGTTGTGTTACTGTTACAGGTACTGTTAACTATGAATTCATGTAGCAGTAATAGCATGATGTGGTCATTACTTTGCGGCTCTGTTGTTCCTTGAACACTGTGTCTGTGTTTGTTTCATCTCTGCAGGAGAATTTCAGTAGAACCACCCCTCAGCCAAAGGTAGTGTCTCCGTCAACAAACCACGATGAGGAGCTGCAGAGGATCCTGCTGAGACGGCGGGATGTGCTGGAGTCCCAACACAACAACGGTAAGTTTGGTCTCCTTCACTTTACACCTTCTGTGAGCTGGAGTGCTTCTACAAGCTGAACAGAGACGTGACAAAACGTTGAATGAATCCTGCTGACGAGCTGTCTGTTTAATCCAACTGTGTTTTGATTTGATCATCATGGATTCTTCTTCTTTGTGGAAAAGGTGTGTGTGTGTGTGTGTGTGACATTTTGTCACTTTCTGTGTGTGTCTTTCTGGCTTTGTTAACCTGCACATGTGCTTTAAGTTACTGTAACACCATCACGCCATTTCATTATGGCCTCATTGGTACAGTCACAGCATCAGCATGCTAACCTGCTGTAGTGAGTAAAAAGTATTTGTTTGAGTGAGTGCTGATCTCTTTGTGCAGGTCTCCCTCCAGTCTTGTCCCCCGCAGTGTGAACGGTGCCCCCAGGCTGAGCTCGGCCCTGACATCGCTTTACATCCATGTAGACTGGATGTAGCCAGTGGAAAATCACTTGATGCAAAGTCATTGTGGAGCCTGTCATTCCACTGTGTGTATACACAATGCTTTTATATATTATTACTGTCATTATTGCTACCATATCTCCATTACAGTTTATAGTTAGTTAATGATTTACTGCTGCTGTGCATCTGTGTCTCTCTATCTCTATCACAGGTTCCACTGCTACTGTAATCATTCTATCATTCATTGTATTTCATTGTCATTCTATCATTCATTGTAATTGTACAATATGTTTGTGTTGATTTGTTCTGTACACGTGACATCCATTGCACGTCTGTCCGTCCTGGGAGAGGGATCCCTCCTCTGTGGCTCTTCCTGAGGTTTCTTCCACCTTTTTTCCCTGTTAAAGGGTTTTTTGTGGGCAAGTTTTTCCTCACTTGAACCGAGGGTCTAAGGACAGAGGGTGTCACTTCCTGTACAGATTGTAAAGTCCTCAGAGGCAAACTGTGTTTTGTGACTTTGGGCTGTACAAATAAAATTTGATTTGATTTGATTTAGAGCAGAATACCTGTAAAACAATGCAAGTGACATCGTATCAGTTAGCTACAGGTAAAATTTCAAACATCAAAACCAAATCAAAAGAGAGAATTTTACACACACACACACACACACACACTGAATTGTTCAGTCCAGGCCGCTGTTATCATGAAACTAAGTGTCCCATTGAGGAATTACTGCAGACTTTGTTTCCGCTGTTTCCCTCACTCAGTCTACCCCCTCCACCATTTTATGTAGGCCAGCCTTCTGTCTGCATCCATGCTGCAGTGTGAGTGAGCTGCTCTGCTTTAGAAAGGACAAATCAAGAAAGGACATACACTGTTAGATGCTTTTCAGCTGGAATTTAGACCAAGAACAGACCTGCTTTAAAAAAACACACACACACACACACACACACACACACTGCACAGACTGCACTTTGATTCATGAAGGCCACTTTGAAAATAGACTCATTAGTTTTCAGAATTTCGGGCACCGAAACACTGAAGAGAGCTTTGTAACAGTGAGGAAAGATTTTACAACTCTGGAAAGTTTCACAGCAACATTGATTTTATCCACCATCTCAGTGATCAGTGTGTAACACTAAAATGTCACGGCAAACTTTACCATGTCAGTTTGTGATGTTGGTTCAGGACCTAACGTGTGAGACGTGTCGTCATCGTTTTGTTAAAAGCTTGGTTAAAACTAGTCTCTGTAAAACCTCATATTGTTGTTGGCTCCGGTTCTGATGGATTTTTCAACAAAAGTCTCCAAGAAATGATTTTTTATATACTAGATTTGAAACAGAACACAGCCCATATTACAGTTTGATCAACATAATAAAGGAACATTTTTATTGACATGTATCTGTCAGTAAAATGTTGAATATATTTCATTTGTTTTCCTCCAGTATCAACTTCATGTTTTAATGGTTCAGTTTAGGCAGGCAGCTCAAAACTTTCGGTTAAGAATCAGGGAATATGGTGGTCTTATTTAAATACTGAAACTACTACTCTTATAGTCTCGTGTCTTGCACTTGACCTGGCTGTAACCACAGAGATTTAATTTGCCTTAGCAGAGCTCAGAAAACGGAGCTGAGTCCTGTTGTGACTAGTGGAAACAAAATCCAGGCAGCAGTCACATTCCCCTCAGAATGAATTGGCAAAGCTAACTAGCATGCAGCCATAATTTCTAGGAGACATGGTTGGAGTTAGCATAGGATAGATTAGATACTGTATTGATCCCTTGAGGGGAAATTCTTTTTTTCTTTTTTTTTTTTACCCGAAATACAACCACACACACACAAAGGGCTTATTGACATGCAAATGTGGAGAGTGATGGGCAGCCACACAGAGCAGCGCCCTGGGAGCAGTTAGGGGTTTGGTACCTTGCTCAATGGCACCTCAGCAATGCCCAGGAGGTGAACTGGCACCTCTCCAGCTACCAGTCCTCATTTTTTACTTTGTTGCATACTGGACTTGATCTGGACACCCTCTGCTTCCCAAGCCAAACCCTTACAGACTGAGCTTCAGCCGCCCGATGTCCAGTTTCACTCCAACGTCTTAGCTCTTTAAGGACGTATCTAATAAACTCTGGTTTGTGATTTATTATATCTGAATTTGTTCAAATGAGTTTGCTCAAAATGTAGCAACAAACATATTTAATACAGCTGCACTGCATTCTGGTCTACTGAGGCTACTATTGGTGGGGGAATCTCCCCATGTGTGAGCTTTGTGTAAAAAAAACTCCTGTATTTGTGTTTAATTCTGAGTAAATGAAACAGACCACATCAGTAAACAACAAGACTGAAAGCCACTGAGTTGTCAATGTGTCCAGAAATGCAAAACACTTCAGTCCTGGCTGTTTAGTAACAGTGTTAAAGTGTCTTTTCCCTTCATCCTCAGTCAGAGGAGGGTGTTAGTCAGATGCGGAGCAGAGGATCAGCCTGTGCCCTTTGAAAATCACAATGACTGCACTGGTGATTTAACCACAATGGTGGGCTGCTCGTGTGTTGTTTTGTTTTCCCTCGACACCTGCCCAGACACTTCCTTGAGTGAGGGATGAAACATGAGAGCTGTGAACTGTGGGTGATGTCCATCACCTATTGTGTGCTGCCATTAATTAAAGCTTAGGCTTCGTTTAGCACTAAGGTGCAATTTCCAGCTCCCAATCCCCCCTAACAGAGTGGAGGAAATGTCATTGTGGCTCTAAAGTCTCTTCTCAGAGCAGATTCAGCAGCAGCCTTCAAAGACTCCACTCCACCGTCCACACGTTCATTCATTCCTCACTCCACTGAACCAAATGTGGCAGAGGAAGTCGCACTCTTAATTTTATTTAGTCACAACAGTGGAGCTTGTCGACACAGGAAAAGGTCTGTGAGGAGATTTGATGAACTGAAAGATGTGCAGAGAGAATATTTGGCTTTTCCTCCATTTTCTCATGACAAAAGGTCAAAGAGGATGAATGACTTATCTTGGTCAACATCTTGGAGGATAAGTGAGCGGTCGAACTGCTTGAGAGCAGGAGCGAAATGAAAAAAAGAAGAGAAGGCCTTTGTATTGATTTATGTCTCTACCTCATATCCTCCATATCTAATAAGATCCTTCTAGTTGATGCTTCCCTGGTACAACTCAATAGTATACCAACATCTTTGATTCAGAGGAGTGTCCTTTGAATCTGTTGTCTCCGTCCTTCCCACAGCAGAAATAAAGTCAATGACTTCTTCCGCCATCTGCTCCAGCCACTGGACTCGCCTATTTTGATTGACAGTACACACACTGCTGATCGAGGCAAAACATGTAATTACACAAACCATGCTGTGTCCTTTTCTTCCCACTGCCTGTTGTCCTCCACCATAGCCCATTCTCAGCTCTTCCGTCTTTTCCCTCGTCATTGGCCAATACAATATAACGTTTTGTTGTTTCTGTATTTTTGTCCCTTCAGGGACCAGCAATTAGGGAGGTCCTTTTAGTGTGTCTGGGAAACACTTAATTTGACCTATTTTGTTAGTCATTTCATTTATTTTCCCAAACACAGTAATTGCCTGCCAGGGAGCCTCAGTTGAGACGCTGCCGTGTGTCCAGCCTCAGTTTGTTTCTGCACGTTTCATTGATTAGAGGTTGCCTTCACTCCCCGACATTTGCAGCAACACTGAGCATAAGCTGCCAGCAACCCAGCAAACTAAACAGAATGAAAACTGGAAGAATTAGCAGTTGAAGATTTCATTGTTTGCCTTTTATCTGCTTGAAGTACACATGGAATTTAGCAATTGTATTATGGAGCAATAATCTAAGAGAAACTGATATAGAAAAGAGAAAAGACAGATGTATACTGTCCAGTTTTGTGTTGTCTGGACTTTCCATCAACACCTTCAATATAAATTTTCCTTTTCACCCTTAAAAAATTCAACAGGACTATTGTAGCATCAGCAGGGCTGTGTCATCGAAAAGAGCTGTGAATAAGGGATAATTCACTTGACAGGCCCATTGATGCAGTTGTATGTGGCTGGTGTACAAAGCACTTGTGAAGCTCCTTCATTTCTCACTGTACACAAGCAGTCTTTTCTCTGTGCTGCAGGTTGAGCGGATGTTCTCCTGGCTTAACACACCGACAGAATCATTTCCTCCAGGAACTGAGGAGCCATGAGAGAGGTCAGTGAGAGTGCTGACCAGTTATGAAGGGGCCTTTACCTCACACATCCCCAACAGACAGGAGGCAGGCTTTGTTGGCCCTCTGTGTGTGTGTGTGTGTGTGTGTGTGTGTGTGTGTGTGTGTGTGTGTGCGTGTGTGTGTGTGTAGCATTTATCCACCCACAGCTTCTTACAGGCTTTTATTATCCATTTCTCTTAAAGCACAGAGCTGTGATGGGCAAACGAACACAAAGAATTGCTGAATATATTGTTTGAGTTTCACAGTGGTCATATCAAAGTCAGTATGAATGAGTGTGATAGGTGAACCCGCCTTTCAGAGCAGTGAATATTAAAATAATTTCACTTCACTTTTCACTCATTGTTGATTTTTTTTCTTCAGTTGATATTAAACTGTGAGAAGGTCCTCAGTGGACACTTTTTAGGGCTGTTGAGTGAAAAATGTTGGGAATTACTGATCTGGATGCTGTTTCAGACTTTTTGATGTTGGCCCACATGTCATTACTAAGCAAATTAACTGTTAACAAGATAAGGTGGACACCTGCGGTATGAGGCTGGGCAGTGTGTGGTCAGTGGCTGTGACAATAATGTGAATTCGGGGAGGGGTAGTAGCAGATCAGTAAAATAAAGTTTCCACTTCAAGTCAAAATGTTTAATTTGAATATAAACTGACTCCTCCTGTTCTTTCTTTGCTTTCTGTCTGTGGAGGTCTCTGGTTTTTCAGACTGATTTTACTGAGCTCTCCCTCAGTTTTCACTCTCCTCTGGTCTATGCTGGCCTGTTACAGAGCAGAACCATTGTTTTAGGCTCCATGGTATAAAGCAGTTTAATATCGTCATTTTGAACTCTGTGTCATTTGTGTGCATATGTACTGAAATGGCCCAGTGGGACATGGACCACATCTGGCTTCACTCATATCCACTAGTGACAGCCTACTACTCAGCTATCAGCTGTGGGCATTCTGGACTATTTAGAAGGTTTTAGAAACAGTGTGACTGAAGGTCATGTTTACCCACTCAGCCTCTGTCTTCATCGGTTTTATTAACATTTTACCACAGTCTAGATCAAAATACAATGGTAACATCAGTTTAATGCAGCTGGTTTGGAATCAGCTCAGCAGGTAAAATCCTGACCTGTGAGTAAGTGAGAACAGCAGAAGTGAATTCTGAAAGTCAAATCTAATGTGGGAGCACTGACACACATTTAAACACTTGTCATATTTTCTTGGTGAAGGCAGAAGCAGCGAGCTGTGAGCCAGCCGTGTCAGACAGAGGACTCTGCAGTGGTGGACTGCTCCTGTGGTTTTTCAGTAAACAGTGGAGGTGGCTGCTTCTCCTTGGAGACTGTGGATGAGACAGAATAATGAAGTAAGTGAACAGACAAAAGCTGGTCCACAGATGCCTCAAATAACTGGACTGAAATGATGCTGCTGCTGCAGCGAAGCACACAGAGCCTTTCAGTCCACACCAGCAGACTCTGGGCTTCAGCATCTCACATCAACACAAACATGAAATGCTAATAAACACGTTCAATTAAGTTTCTATGATAGGAATTGATGACATTCAGACACATACTCATCTCTCCTTAGCCCCTCAGTGTCCCTGCCTGCTTTTTGGAATTCATGAATGGGAAAGTATTTGTCCCTGTGTGTAATTTTGCAGCCAATTAACAGATCCAAGGGAGGAGTCTTCATTCTTCCACTAACGCACACAAATACACATTTGTATGATTCCACACACACAGTTTCCTTTCACATTCACATCAGACAGAGAAAGAGAGAGGGAGAGAACGCATCTCTCTCTCTCTCTCTCAAAGAGAGAGACTCTTTGTCTGGACCCTTTTTCACCGTCTGTCCGTCGAGTGAGAAAAAAGGGACAAGGGACAAGTATAAAAAAAGCCTACCCAGGATTCCCTGTTGGGCCAGTTCTTCTTCTATAGAAATCAGCCGGTTGTATTTAGTCATCCTCTCAGCACCGCTCAGACCTCCCAGTTTGACATAGTCCAGGCCCAGACCCACAGCCTGAGGGAGGAGTGAGACAGAAACCTGGTTACCAGGAAGGCTCTTTGATGTCACCAAGGGGAGGGAGACAGAAAGCAGGACCCTCTCTGGGGTCGTACTGATTCAGTAACATGATGAAAATGAAGGCAGTTGTGAAGAAGAAGTGGAGAATGCCGACCTACAGGTGGAGGATGTGACAGGAACATGTGTCTCATGATGTTTTAGGTTAGGTGTTAGGTGCAGGTGAGGGCTAGCCTGGGAAATCCCATACTGCCTTGCACGAGAGACAGCATGGAAACCCATGCCAAAACGTTCGCCTGAGTTAGGGAGCCAATCAGAGAGCGGGAGGGCTGGAAAGACGAATGACGCGTACTACTCGACAAACAGAAGCTTGTAGTTTGTTTGAGATGTTTACGGATCCAATTAAACATGACATAATGCATGACAACAGTAATCATCTGGTGCCATTGTTTAATCATATTTAGGGCCCGAGCGCCGAACAACATTCAGGCAGCGAAAGCCCTATTGTATCCTTAGGATTTTTCTGGTTCTTCTTTTTGGTGTCCACATGTATCTCCCCCAGGCTCACAAAAAAGTCTCTTGGTGACTCGGGCTACAACAAAGCATACGGCATCCATTTTGTTTCAAAGTTGGCGTTTTCGTGTTTTTGGGGTCATTTCCAGGGGTCGTATTTGAACGAACTCGTCCTAGGGCTTTCATCCTGTATGTTTGAAACTTGGCGTGTGTGTTCTTAAGGCCTCGACAGTGAAAAGTTATCAAAATCGTGAGTTTTGGATTGACTGTGTGGGAGGGACGGGGCCACAAAATTCGGCTTGTTTTCATGAAATTTTGACATGCTATAACTTTGCGAAAAATACTCCAATCTTCCCAAACCTCTGATATATAATGGCAGTCTGGCCTAGAACACATTTCCATGACAACATTTGGTGATTTTCAGCCCTAGTATATAGAAAAACACTTTTTCGAGATGATGTCCAGCTCGACAGTATTGACTATACGGTGCTGAAACTGAGTGAAAATATCATAAACAACCTTGGGAAGAAACCCTCCAAAAATGGTGAGTTTTTGAGAAACTATGTAGACACGGCAGCAAAACACAGATTTTTTTTTTAAATTGTAACTCCATTGACTTTTTTGACTGTTTTAAGGCAAAAACTTCTTTTGGGCTTTCTATATAACCGAGCTGTCTGAAACTTCTTGTAAGTTATTAAGAATAATATTATGCAAAATTTCAGCTGCATAATTAATTAGGGGAGGGGCAAATCGCTCTATAGCGCTCTCTTGAACTTTTGAGGCAGCTCCCACCACAGTTTTGAACACAGTTATGAGTTATGAAAGTTATGAAACCTCAGCTGGGTTGTAGAACATGGCAAGGCCTACAAAAATCTCTTGGAGCAATGTGGGCTGAAATTAACAGGAAACGAGATATTTAAGAATGAACCATTTTTTGGTGTTTCGGCTGGTTGAGAAGGGGGTCATATTTGAATGAACTCTCCTAGAGATTTGGTCAGGGATTGGCTTCAACCTTGCTAGGTGTGTTCATGATAGACTTCCTGAGTAAAAGTTATCAAAATTCTGAATTTTGATGAAACAGCGTGGCGTGGCGCTCATCAATTTCTGACTTTGACCTACTCCTACATAATGTGTGTGGCCTAGTTTTAACATACTCTTCCTACGGATTTCATCCCATCTAATTGAAACTTGGCGTGGTGTGTTCTAAGGCCTTGACTATGAAAAGTTATCAAAATTGTGAATTTTGATGAAACGGTGTGAGTGTGGCTATTTTGTCAAATTTGACCCTATGAGAAAAAAGTGGTTGCTTCTTATGTTCTGTCTTAACAAACTCCTCCCAGGGACGGGCGGAGGCCCATTCAATGCTGCTTGGCGGCTTTAATTTCTGCTTTTGCCTTCTGTTTTCGTGGGAGATTGGGAAAATGTGGGAAAAATTAAAAATTTCTGTCGCTTCTAAATACGTCATCGGTACAACTGACATGATTGGCCATGGCCACGTATACGCCCAAATGATATATTCGTAACGCCCATAATAAACGCTACGGGCCTCCCGGACGAAATTGAGTAGGTCCTCAGACTATCTCTTGTGAGATAGTCTGGCTGTGGGTGAGGCTACATACATCTAATGATCATGTTCATTGATAATAAATAGGAATATACAGTGGGGAGAATAAGTATTTGATACACTGCCAATTTGCAGGTTTTCCCACTTGCAAAGCATGTAGAAGTCTGTACTTTTTATCATAGGTACTCTTCAACTGTGAGTGACGGAATCTAAAACAAATATCCAGAAAATCCCAGTGTATGATTTTTAAGTAATTAATTTGCATTTTATTGCATGACATAAGCATTTGATCAGTTACCAACTAGTAAGAATTCCGGCCTCAGACCTGTTAGTTCTTTCTTAAGAAGCCTCCTGTTCTCCACTCATTACCTGTATTATCCGCACCTGCTCTGAATTTGTTACCTGGATAAAAGACACCTGTCCAAACAAACTCCAACCTCTCACCTCTCTCAATGGCTAAGACCAGAGAGCTGTGTAAGGACATCAGGGATAAAACTGGTGAACTGCACAAGGCTGGGATGGGCTACAGGACAATAGGCAGTTTGGTGAGAAAGCAACAACTGTTGGCGCACTATTAGAAAATGGAAGAAGTTCAAGATGACGGCCGACCTCCCTCGGTCTGGGGCTCCATGCAAGATCTCACCTGTGGGGCATCACGATCATGAGGAAGGTGAGGATCAGCCCAGAACTACACGGCAGGACCTGGTCAATGACCTGAAAAGAGCTGGAACCACAGTCTCAAAAAAAAACATTAGTAACACACTACACCGCCATGGATTAAAATCCTGCAGCGCACGCAGCGTCCCCCTGCCTGGCCAGTGCATGTCAAGGTCCGCCTGAAGTTTGCCAATGACCATCTGGATGACCCAGAGGAGGAATGGGAGAGAAGGTCATGTGGTCTGGATGAGACTAAAATAGAGCTTTCTTTGGTCTAAACTCCACTCGCCGTGTTTGGGAGGAAGAAGAAGGATGAGTACAACTATCTCAACCATGAAGCATGGAGGTGGGAAACATCATGCTTGGGGATGCTTTTCTGCAAAGGGGACAGGACGACTGCACCGTATTGAGGGGCGGATGGATGGGGCCATGTATCACGAGACCTTGGCCAACAAACCTCCTCTCCCCCAGTAAGAGCATTGAAGATGTGGGTCGTGGCTGGGCCTTCCAGCATGACATCGACCCAAAACACACAGCCAGGGCAACTAAGAAGTGGCTCTGTAAGAAGCATCTCATGGTCCTGAGGCCTAGCCAGTCTCCAGACCTGAACCCAATAGAAAATCTCTGGAGGGAGCTGAAAGTCTGTGTTGCCCAGCGACAGCCCTGAAACCTGAAGGATCTGGAGAAGATCTGTATGGAGGAGTGGGCCAAAACCCTGCTGCAGTGTGTGCAAACCTGGTCAAGAACTATGGAAACGCCTGATCTCTGTAATTGCAAACAAAGGTTTCTGTACAAGTATTAAGTTCTTTGTTTTTCTTGATGTATCAAATACTTATGTCATGCAATAAAATGCAAAGTAATTACTTAAAATCATACATTTTCTGATATTTGTTTTAGATTCCGTCACTCGCAGTTGAAGAAAGTACCTATGATAGAAATTACAGACTTCTCTACATGCTTTGTGTAAGTGGGAAACCTGAAAATCGGCAGTGTATCAAATACTTGTTCTCCCCACTGTAGTTTCTTATATATAGTAATATAGAATATAGTTTATACATAGTAATATAGAATATAGTTTATATATAGTAATATAGAATATAGTTTATATAGTAATATAGAATATAGTTTATATATAGTAATATAGAATAGTTTATACATAGTAATATAGAATATAGTTTATATATATATAGTAATATAAAATATAGTTTATACATAGTAATATAGAATATAGTTTATACATAGTAATATAGAATATAGTTTATATATAGTAATATAGAATATAGTTTTTTCCTCACTTGAACCGAGGGTCTAAGGACAGAGGGTGTCACTCCCTGTACAGGTTGTAAAGCCCTCTGAGGCAAAATTGTGTTTTGTGACTTTGGGCTATACAAATAAATTTTGAATTTGATTTGATGTGATTTTTGATATCCAGTTTACAATCACAGAAGAAAGACAAGCATCAAATATTCATAGTGAGGACTGGGACCAGTCAAGTTTCAGTATTTTATCGACGACTAACGATGAGTGGAATGCTGTTTTATAAAATGTTGAACATGATTTAACAACATCTTATGAATGCTGAGCATGCAATAATTTTATCTTTCAAAACTAATTTGGGTTTTCACAATTTTAGTACACAGTATAATCAGTATACCCAAATTAACACTGTCAGAGACAATTTCAACACTTTTAAAGTGTCTCTATGGGTCCATGCCACAGAGTGTTAATTTAACACTTTTTGCAGTGTTGGTACCTTAACACTAATTTGGTGTCATTTTGCACTCTTTTTGCAGTTAAAATTGAACACTTATTAACAACAACCAGCGTTAGTTTTTTTTACACAAGTGTTAGACCTTTAACATTAAACAATAATAATAGTAATAAGGACTGTTAAAATAAAGGTGGTTATGTTTGGTCTTATTTTAACATTTATTTTGACACAGAACAGTGTCTCATAGAAGGCTGGAGATTGGAACAATTACTCAAGCAATGAGATGAGTTCTGTTTAAATGACAACTCCTATGCCTCAGGACCTGCCATGGAATATGTGTGACACTGTGCTTCTGAGGGGGGTTATTAACCATGCACATAACTTCACTCATGGTGCAAAATGCACTGTTTCATAACAGCAATTTTAAGCTACTAGAACACTGTAGAATTAGAACACACACTCATAACTGTAAACTAACAACATCTGTAGTAATTTAGAACAATTTCTTTAAACTTTGTCTGTAACACAGTATCTCATGGCATGCTGGGATAATCTTCCTTTGCTTACCAGCGTGTGTGCACAATAGGGGCAGGCTGATACAAACACTTACAGTGTAAAAGCCAGTATCAGAGTTCAGAGTAAGAACTTCGTTGTTAATATTTATACAATCACACTTACAGGTTTGATTTAGTGACACTTTGTTATTACACTCCATTTTGACACCAACTACTTTTAAAGGTGGGGTAGGAGATGTTTTCTGGAGCATTTTTTACCATATTGCTTGAAAATCTCTTCACGACCCCATTGCAGCCAGTAAAATAGAAGGTTTGTCAAAAAAACTAAATGTTTTAGTCCAGTCTAGAGGGTGAAATCATGGGAAAACACCGTCCAATCACGTTGATGAGGCTGCGCATTGCGATTGGATCCTGACATGTCCATCAAACTTCAGACCGCTTCTCCCTCCCCCTCTGTGCGTTCACCCATTTGTGAACGAATAGAGACCCTTCCATTACTTTGGAGGTGTGGTTTCGAGGGGAGGTCTGAAGAAAAGGCATGGGTGTGTATTTTCAAAATATAGCTTGCTGGAACCGTTTTCCCAACATCTCCTACCCCACCTTTAAAGACAGAGTAAAATAGAATGGATTTGACTCTATCAGAATGTAATTAACTCTACTCTTGCTCAAATTTCACTAACACCAAAAATGTAACTCTTTGCTGTGTACACACTTGCTTGTGGACCTGCAGGACGAACTCATAATTACTGCAGATGGCTGCTGCTGACAGAATATAGTGCAGAGATCTGAGCAGAACTGTTCTCTGATCAGAAAAACACAAAATAGAAAGGGAATAAGACTTACTATGTCTGATAAAGAGTCTTCACTGCAGGGCTCACTGCAGGTTGTTCCCAGTAATACTGAACCTGACAGGTCAACAGGACAAGACACACACACGCATGCACACACAAACACACACAGAGAATTAGCAGTCCATCACAGAAGCAATATTAACAGAGAAAAGGAAGTGCGGTTTCCATCTGCTGTTAAGCTACCAGCTGACTGACAGTCCAGTCCAGTCATAATATAGCACTGCCATCATAAAATTACACTTTTTACTGCTTCACTATGCCTTCATGCCAATACTGCTCCCTCCACCACACTCCACACTTTGTTACAGTTGTAGAGATATTTGCAGTGGATTAGATTATAGGACATCATCATAGGTTAGATTATATAGAGTGTTTCTTGTGAATGCATATCATTCACTAGTGCATCTAAAATATCTGAAGGCTTTCCCCGTCAGCTGGCATTATACAGAACTTCAGGTGAACTAACTGTGGCTCAGTTAGGACACTCCATTTGACACACTCACATTTGAGTGTCTACAATCTACAGAACCCAGAATTGTCTGAGCTCATGACCTGACAGAGCATGTATCAAACTTAGATTAGTTTATTGTGCATGCAGGAGGAGGCTGTGGAGGCACAGGAATTGAAGAACCAGAAAGCAGTGATTGAAGCAGAAAAGGTGCTGTGCTGAGCAGTTATCTATGCAGAATGATTGAGTACTAATGTGTCTGTTTGGACCGATTGGTTGGCTGGTTGGTCATACACTGAATATATGAATGGAACTGTACAGTATGGGAAACTTGACTGAACTGCTGCGAGGCTTCATATGCCACTTCATATCCCTTGTCTATTAAGGGGGGTTTTTTAATAGCAGCAGTTGGAACATACACATGCACAGTGTCACACACTCAAATTGACAGATGCCAGATTCACTGTAGCAGTGGGCATCAATTCACAGTGGCATCTTTTTTGAGCAGCAAGAGCGGGGATCGAACCGCCAACCTTGGGGTTATTGGATGACCCACTCTATCTCGCCACCAGTAACAGTAACTAGCTGTTTAAAATCCTGCTAATGCTACACTGACTTATAATCAGGTGAATGGTGTCTCTGTCATTCATACATCTGTTCTCACACTATGTAACTAAGTCACACACCACCAACTATCTGACTGACTTTGGTGAGACTGGATCATATTTTATGGAGAAAATGTTTTTCTGGGTTTCCCTCTGGCTGCTGCACATCGACTGAGTTTTTTCTGATGGACAGTTAACTGCTCTGAATTAAAGCTGCTGTTACCTAGTTAGCCATGCTCAGTTAGCCATACAGTGCAGACTGATTTACTCCACCCCTCCTCAGTAGACTTGGTACCTTGTTGCTCTGATGCCAGGTGGATCAAATCACTGACTGTTGTCTCACAGGTGTATTTTAGGATGTGACCTCTGACTCCCGGAAGGGGTGGGGCCTTTGACTTGTAGGTGATGTCAGAGAGCAGCGAACATGAATGTCCAATCACATTGCTCAGCTTCTCCCACTGCTCTTTGTCCTTAAAGAGCACGCACGTGCACACATACGTGCACACACACACACACACAAACACACACAAAATGATCATACATATTCAAACACATATGTGTGTGGCATAGTGAACCTCATATACACTTAAACAAGAGTACAGACTCAGCTTGACTTGTAATTATGTAATTAATTAATTAATTAAGAGTCATAGGGTATATTGTATGCATTTAGATGTGATGATGAATAAGTCACAAGGAAACCAGGGGTGGTCACACCTGTCACCATGGTAATGGATGTCCTGAAACAAACTCTTCACATGTCAGCCTGTCAACACATGACTTCAATGTTAACTCTTTGTTTCAGCTGTCAAACATGGGGTTCAGCTAGTATTACAACAGAACAGCTGAAACATGGCTTTCTCTTCAAAGTTCTGTCAGACGATAATCAAATGAATCTATGAGCAGGAGAAATTTTGTAATGACTTTGCAATAACTGTATAGAGTTTGATTACACTCAAATATTCAAGCCTTGGTTTATATATAAAGTAGTGGCCAGAATTATTATATTTAAGAAGTTTCAGTTGTTTTGTTGAATTTGCCATTAAAATACCCATAAAATGAATGAAATATCTACAAAGTAATCATCATGGTATAAAACAGTACAAAAACAATACTGTCTATATAGGTGAACTTGGACATGTTGAAATAATGATAATCTTGAACTTACCTCTCTCCTGAATGGATCGATTAGGGCAACCACTGCTGGGTATTTGGTGATAAGCGTTTGGTACAAATCCACTAATTCATCAGGAGTCTTCAAAACTCCTGTTGCAACTTCATACTTTCCTTTAGACTGAGATGAAGAGGAGAAGAAAATAAATTCACTTCACTGCTTGTTGTCTCTATCAGCTGTGCCATTACTATTTTCTTCCTCTTGAACGCAGAAAGCCAGTGACTACAACTTACATAGTCCATTAGCTCAGAGGCAGCACAGTTTACTGCTAAATGGATCTCTGTTCCAAGTGCAAGTCCAATGTTAGTGCAGACTTCTGTGATCAGATCCAGAGGCTGCTCGGGTCGCTCATAGCTCACAGATGGCGCTCCGCTGTTACACAGAATTGCTTGGGTGGCCTTGGAGCAAAGACACAACATCTATGTACTGTGCCTGTACACATGCAACTATAATAAACACATTATGCTACAGTATTCTTTACATCCCTCCTCTTTGCATAATTCTGTTAAAAAAGCAGGGAAGCTGAAGCTCCAGCCATGTATATATTCATATAGGTCTGAATAAGACTGTTGTCATTGCAAGATTGTTAGAGGACAAGTGTGTTCCACTTACTCGCTTCACTCTTCACATTATGAATGTAAGTGCTGTGGGTCATTGAACGATGCAGGACATAACTCTGTGTATACAAATACTGAATGAATTTAAAGTTAAAGAGATGTACTGAATGCTTTAATAAGCATTTCAGCATATCTCCAAGTTTGGACACCTGAGTAAATTTGAAGATGAAGGCATGAAAATCAAATCAAAATCACCTTTTTTTGTATGTACAGTGTATTTTGGGAAAAAGCCTAGAATCCTGCCTCCACCTTTTATATTCTGTGCTCTCATAAAGCCTGTGTGAACTCAATTCCTATTCTCACAGTGAATAAATAGCTGCGTCCCTCACCCCAGTTTTTGTTGAAGTGTTTATTATTCTCATCATCTCCTTCTGTAATTCAAGGGTCATTGTGATGATCTGTTGAAGAAGTTCACAGTTCAGTGTGTTTAATAAACGCTATAATGAAGTATAATATAGAAGAACTGAGGTACCATACCAATAATATACCACATCGTAGCAACGACAAAGGAAGCAAAGGAACTTGCACAATGAACACTAACTTTATATAGTGAACAGGTCTGTACCAACAGCCAACTGTGAGAAGAAGTGGACTGAAGACAGACAGAACATGTAACAACCACAGGTGTGACTGAAGGGTGGTGAGTACTTGTCTGATTCGTTGTCCTGCTTTGGGGATCAGGATGACTTCTTCCAGTAAACTTAAGTTTCCAGGAGAATTCTTCCCACAGCTCAGCAAAGTTACCAAGGAGACAGGGATGTGAAACTGTGTTGGAGCCTGAATTAAATTGTTTGACATCATTACAAGTTGCTCCCTCATTTATGTTTGAATATATGTGCGTATGCCTGTGTGGTCTAACCTTTTTGTTCTTGAGAGCTGCAATGTATTTGTAGAGAGGGACATCCTGTATTTGTGCTCCGGTTTTGGCCACCGCCAGAGACACTGAGCCAATGGCCAAGCTGCCGCGCAGAACTGGCTCTGGTGGCTCAGCTGGGGGTAATGACTTCTCTGCAGTGTTGCTCTTTCTGCCTGTGACAACAAAAAAGCTTTACAAACTATGACACAGATGTTCAGGAGGCTAGAGGAGTTTGGAAACTAATTTTGGGCTTTCAGATGATGCCCTTTTATAGAGCAAGTTAAAATCAGCAAACGATTAAAATGAGAATAAGATAAGACTTCTTGGTCGCATGCAGGGAAACAAATGTCAGTGGAGCAGAAGAAAGTATAGGAACAGATGCAAAGTATAAATCCATCCATCCATTAACTATACCAACTTACCCTTAAGAGGGTTGTATGGGGGCTGGAGCTGATCCCAGCTGACACTGGGTGAGAGTGTACATCCTTGACAGACTGTTTGTAGAGACTATTTTGTGACTGACTGCCAGATTTGCACCAGAGTTGTTCCTGTTTCTGTCTGCGCTCCGAGTAGTATCAATTGATCAATCGATCAATTAATGACAGTTGAACTTTTCATAACTCTCTTGGTGTGCTGAAGTTCTCTGCCATCATCAGATATCAGTTATAGAGATGACCAGAAAAACCAGAATGCCAGAAACTTTGGCCATTTCCCCCCAAGGCTAAATTGTCATCTGGGCCCAGTATTTCAAAACATGTAATCTGGATCAGGATAATCCAGATGATGAAATCCTTCTTTTCTCAGTCATAGATCAAGGTGATCTTGCTGACTTTATCTGAGTATTTCAAAACACTGGCAGGGTGGATCACTGTGATCCCGACCTGGCTGGATACAGATTTCCAAAATCTCGTGTCTCTGCTTCCGTATCGAAACATGGCGAACTACCTCATGAAAGGAGCAGCTGGCAGCACGACTTCATTTCAAAAGCGTAAGGTTACCGTTGTCTAATGTGTAGCGGTTTTAAGACCATACGAACGCCACCGAACATGTCATGCAAACCAACCTCTTGAATTGTCACCTAATTCAAACCAGGCCGTAGAGATCTCTAATTGAGCCACGCCGTGCTAACGGTAGCTAACTCGGCTTCGTTGACTTGTGTGTTAAGCAGCTAGCAGGCTAGAGAGGTAGCTAGCTTTGTTGATGAATTTTGCAGTCTATGGTTTAACTTAAAAGGGAACTAATCTGATGTACATCATACCTTAACTCTTTAAACTAACACCAACCTGTGCACAGTTTATTAGTGTTACGTCATAGGCTCCATGTGTACAGACCAGACTGCTGCAGTACTTTGGAAACGTAATGTTACAGGTACGAGTATTAACTATACGGTTCATTCAGAAGTGTCAGGATGCTACAGTAATGCTGCTGATGATGTCATGCTTTTGTATATATAAACAAAGATATACTCATACACCTTCTCTGTCTTCTACTTTCAGAGTCCACCCACAGCCATGGACCACTCAGCTGTTAAGGACAACCGCGTCTGTATGAGTGCTGGAAATCCTTGGAAATGCTTTAATTGTATTGATACATTCAAGGCTTTCAAGTTATTGGATTTTGAATAAAGTGCTTGAGACTGCTTGAAATTGTAACTGCATTACTTTCATGGTATATAGCTTGGCCAGTGACACAATTAGAAACTTTTTTCCATCCTAATTTGTCTCCCTTACTTAGAAGGCTCTCACTGTACATAATTATATAGCAAATATCATCTGATTTGATGAAGTAAAATAATCATTTTGTACACAAACGCTGAAACAAACATTTTAAAAGTGCATTTTTAAGCTTCTGACTGAGGTCAAATTTGTCTTAATTTAATCAGAAGTATGAAAATATACCTTGAAAGTGCTTCAATGTGCAGCTTGAATAACAATATCTAGGAGAAGTGGAGCTGAGACTTTGTCAATCTAAGAGAAATCCACCTCTGAGGTGCGATCCAAATGAAATTTTGGTATCAAAATGATCCAGATATCTGCCTTAACTTTTGAAATACCCAAATCCTGCCTTTTATCTGGATTCAAGGGAGGACTGGATTACCAGATCAGGATTCTGATCTTCAGGATCTGTGTTGAAATACCCACTTTTCAGATCAGATCTAGATTTAGTCCAATCCGACCAGGATAATCCTGTCAGATCACTTTTGAAATACTGGGCCATGGTGATAGCTGATGGGTTCAGAGATTGGTCACAGGGCTGAAGCATAGACTGACGACCATTCATGCTCAGGGTAAATTTATATTATATGATATTATATGAAAACCAAGGTAGGAGGTAACACACCTTTCTACTTGTGCGTGTACCACTTAGATATGTCTTGTTCCACTCCACACCCAGCATGCAGTGACTCTATGAGGCCAAGGTCTGTGCATTAATAGCAAACAATTTGTACTTGAGGTTACATGCTTGTTCAGTCTATTGTCAGTCTATATGCTTAGCTACAGCTCATTTACATAAAAAAAACTGACAAAAAAATAACTAATTTAGATTCTCTAAACATTGTTGAAACTGAGACATCATTTGAGCTCAAATCTCCAGCATAGAGATGCTGGGCTCTACTTAAGAACAGTGAAAATATACATTTAAACCATTTCTGATCTCTGCAATGCCACTATTCTCACTTAAACTTGACTTTGCGATGAGGGGTTGGTATTTGGTATGGCAGAAAGCTCATGTCCTATGAAACCCAAGAGTTATAATGTAACTGACTTCTGATGTGATAAAGGAAAGCAGCATGGAAAAACCTGTGAATCTATGTACTTTGTTTTCTCCATTGGACAGAAAAACACGTTTGTTCAGTAGCTGTCTGATTTTAGGACTGGACTGTGGGATTGATACCAAACATTAAGCACTACTGCATGACTATTCCGTATCCTACCTTTATCAACACTCTTCTTGTCTTTAGTCTTTGCACATGGTGGAGAAGGAAGCACCGCCTCAGACTTGTTGGATAAACAACTCTCCTCCTCCTTCTTGTTCTGGATATCCTTATCCTCCAGGTAGCGGGCCATGAAGAAATTTCTGCACAATTACAGTACAGTTTAGGTCATGAAAACAACAAGCTGTAAAGAAGACTGTCTTATTGTTTTATTTCATTTCATGTGGTGAAATGAAATAAGACACCAAATGAATGTGTGTAAATGTGTAGGTTCTGAGCTCCACAATATCTGTGGCACTTCATACATGTCAACTAACTAAGAGTTTTTAAGTCTCTTGGTCTATTATGTCCGTCCACCAAAAGTCTGCCACTGAACTCACTCCTTGAAGGTGTTGTGCAGAGGGTGGTGGGCATTCTCCAGTATGGACAGCAGTTTTCCCAGGGTAAAAATACAAGCATGCATTTACATACAACCATAGATACATTTGAAAATGCCATAAGGACAGGGCATCCCCTACTGAGGAATTTGCATTTGCCATCACCCTCTGCCTTCTTCCAGCCATCGAGCTGTGTACCCAGGCTAAAAGTCTAGGGCACAGCTCAATGTTGTCCAGATGTTGCAGCAGCTGGGCAAGGCCTTGGACATCAGCCAGCAGCACCCTCACTACTGTTTGCTTTTTTACATCTACTAGCCAGGAATATGTGGGTTTGAAAAGGGAGATTATAGAAGAATGAATAAAACAGAAGAGAATAGAAGCCTATTGTTATTGTACAGCATACAACAAAATTAGGAGTGCAGCTCCTGATCAGTACAATTAAAAAGATAACAATCGGCTAAGATTCCCACCTACGTTGAGGGGTTACAATCAGCAGTGGAAAACTAAAGTGGAAAGCTAAACTAAACTTGAAGTTGGCCATTGACATAGGACATGTTCAGAGTAGGGCCAGATCTTCAGTACCAGTGATGATAAGGTCAACAAAACATCTGTGCTTGGTTCATTATTATTTACAATCTACATAAACAACTCTTATCTTAAACAACAATTATCTCTGAATAATGTAAAACTTGTGCTAAAAAATGATGACGATGGCAAAACATGTTTTACTCTCAGAACCATAATTAGGGCCCCACTGATGAGCAGTTGGCACCTTGCATGGCAGCCAGTGCCATCAGTGTGTGAATGGGTGAATGAGACATGTAGGGTAAAAGAGCTTTGAGTAGTCAGAAGACTAGAAAGGTGCTTGTTTTTAGGGCTGCAACAATTCCTTGAGTACCTCAAGTAACTCGATTACAAAAAATGATCGAGGAATTTCCTCTGCCTCAAAGTCTTGTTTAATTAAATTTAAATCTCACGTTTTGCACGTATTCTTTTTAGTGTGACACAACGTGCTTACATTACAGGCTATGCGTCCCCTGCAAAGCGGAAGAAGACGGAAGCAGGCTTTTGGTAACGTGTGTGGGCAGTGTTTATGTACAGAATGGCAGACGCCGGGACCGAAAACAGCGAAAATTAGCAAACGCAGCAAAGCGAAATTAATATGAATAATAATTTTATATGATTAATCGACAGAGTACTCGATTACCAACATATTCGATAGCTGCAGCCCTACTTGTTTTGTTGTGTATCCTATCTCTGTCCTATTTCTTCTGCTATCTATCTAAACTAATGTGCTATTACACTGCTTGTAGTCGTAAGACAGTTGTAAGACAGTGCAATAAATATAGCATTGTCTGCGTCAACCCACGCCAAACTGTTGCATAATAACTCATTAAGCCTTTCTAGTGGGTCATGAGACATAATGCAAAAGCATCCAATAAGAGGAGCTCATGCATCATGATGATATGATAGGCTGTGACAATAGGCAAACAAGTGAAAAGCATTAACCCTTGCATGACCCCATTCTGGGGTGTCACACGGTAAACCACATGTGACCCCATCCAAATGGACAAAAGTGGCACTATATATTTATTTATGTTGGTTTGTTTGCTGTATACTTTGTAATTTAAATTATTGACCTCCAGAGTAATGTGCATAACTATCGGTTCAAGTTGCTGAGTGCTTCATCAGTTTCTGAATTCCACATTTCTCATGTACATTCATAAACCAGTGGCAAAGTATTTCGAAATGGATTCTTACTGATGTGACATCAGAAGTTTCATTCTGCACAATCTGCAGTCCTAGAACCAGGGAAGCACTCCATACTTCACACAGATCCTAAGAACATGAAATTGTATTTGTAAAAATATTTGGTGTCTTCCAGATTTTATTCTGTCAGGATGTAAAAGCTTCTGCAGAAAATTTACAACAAAAGACATCAAGATGTTCCACTAAAATTGAAATATTTAGGACCAGTCATTTTTGCAGAAGATAATACAATGTAAGGAAACATACATACTGCCCTAGATAAAAAATATTTTACAACAAAATGTTCTATTGTACATTAAATCTACACAAATCTCATTTTTATCTGTGGAGACTGTGGAGACAGAGGAGAAATCAAAGGTCTCAAAGCTTTTTTAATTGTCTTGTTTATTGTTCTGTAGCCCTCCATAGTAAGATACCTTCCATAGTAACTTGAAAAACATTTGAAAGCTACCTGAGTATCTGGTCCACTTCTGATTGGTCACAGGGGTTTTGGGCTTTTAGCATATTGTTCAGAGGGTCACTGATCCACTGGACAGCAGTCATCACATGGTCAGCCCTCTCCTGACTCTGAACATTCCAGTCCAGTGAAATCTCCTTAGACCCACACTGGCTAGATATGGCAGCTGAGGACATGCTCTGAACACCAACAGAGTGAAAGAAAAGTTCAAAAGGTTAACAACAAACTATGATTGACATGGATGACAAACAGCAGGAGCCCAGTTGTCAACATCCTCTCAGCCTCTATACAAACATTGCATGTGCACTTGTGCTCCAGTTCTTAACTAAGTGCATGTCTGTGCTGAAGCAATTGCCAAGATAAACCTGGGGCTCACTTCCACCTGACATGCAGCAGTGTGGTTGGAGGGAGGAGGACATGAGTTAATCCCTCACCCTCCTCACACACCCTCAGCAGTGTACTTGAAAAGAAATTACCTAAACAGCACCTCTGATGTGTTCCAGGAATTGTTATATTAATTTTATTACTATTATTATTGTCTATGTTACAATACAATTATTAATAAGGCAATGTTGCTGCCTATTGCTTATTTTGTCATATAAAAATGTTCAATCATTTCTGTGCTCTTATTTTTTTTTGCTATCAATATAATTATTATTTATCATCTGTACTGAGGCGCTGGCCTCCTCCTCCCTACAAAGTCTCCTTACTTATAGCAGTAACTAATACTATTGAGTAAAAGCGTTGATGCATGCCTATTGGCTAGGCCCTAGGTGTATGCCCCCAGTGACCTCACTGTGACCTCAGTTTATGGTGTCACATCTCATCTTTCTGGCTTTTGTAATACTGTAAAAACTGAAATGGCAAGGGTCAAGGGTCATGGTCTGACTGCTTCTTTGCTCGCTCCTTGCCTCCAGCTGCCTCTTCACATCAGAGTCTACTGCATGTCTGAAGAGGCCCCTCACTGTCATTTCAAACCATCAGCACATCACTAATGAATCACATCTTCTTTGTTAAATCTTTATTTGTTCAATCTTTACACTTAATGCATACCATGAATAATTGTGAGCCATAGTCCAAGCAGTTAAGAGTGAGAGTTGTGTTCATAGTCAAAAGACAAAAAAAGTCATGAATTTTACCTTTTCCTTGTTGCACACAATGCAGAAGACCTCTGTCTCGACGGAAAGTTTTCCTCCTGAATCATAAATCTCCTTTCCGTTCAGTCTGCTGATCCGTGGAGGTGCAGAGAGGGTTGTAAAGTAATTTGCCTATAGTGAGTTAATGGTTAAAAAAAAATAGGTATAGTACGTTTCAATATTTGATTTGAAGGGAATCATTAGAATCATTAAAGGCTGGTTTCAGAACTCATGCTCCACATTAACAAACACCTAACAATAGTAAGGTGTGGAGTAATACAGATCTATGACAAGAAGGTCTTTTTAAAACTGCTACACATAAAAACTATGTAGGGGATTCAACTCAAATACTTAATTATGTTCAGGGACATCAAGATGTTTAATTCCTCATTTCAAATCAAATCAAATTTTATTTATATAGCCCAAAGTCACAAAACACAGTTTGCCTCTGAGGACTTTACAATCTGTACAGGGAGTGACACCCTCTGTCCTTAGACCCTCGGTTCGAGTGAGGAAAAACTTGCCCACAAAAAACCCTTTAACAGGGAAAAAGGTGGAAGAAACCTCAGGAAGAGCCACAGAGGAGGGATCCCTCTCCCAGGACGGACAGACGTGCAATGGATGTCACGTGTACAGAACAAATCAACACAAACATATTGTACAATTACAATGAATGATAAAATGACAATGAATTACAATGATACAGACAGACAGACAGAGAAGGTTTGAGTAGAGTGTTCAGTAAAGGGAGATGTGACTACATCTTCAACTAATACCTTGCCTGACTAGGCACAACCCTGAGAGAGAGAGAGAGAGAGAGAGAGAGAGAGAGAGAGAGAGAGAGAGAGAGGGAGGTAGGGAAGGAGGGGGAGTCCCCCAGCAGTTTAGTCCTATGGCAGCATAACTAAGGGATGACCTGAGCCAGCCCTAACTATAAGCTCTATCAAAATAAAAAGTCTTAAGACTACTATTAAAAGTGGCAGAATGGTAGTTTGTTCCACAGAAGAGGAGCTTGATAGCTGAAAGCTCTGCCTCCCAATCTACTTTTGGAAACTATAAGAACCACAAGAGACCCAGCATTCTGAGAGCACAGTGTTTAAAGGAAGCATATATAAACTGAATAGAATAGAAGTGGTCCTAGTACAGAACCTTGTGGGACTTTGGTATGCATGGAAGATTCATCATTGACATGAACAAACTGAGACTGATCTAAGAAATATGACTTAAACCAGCTTAGGGCGGTTCCTTTGATGCCAATTTGATGTTCCAGTCTCTGTAAAAGAATTTGATGGTCAGTGGTGTCAAATGCGGCACTAAGATCTAACAGGACAAGTACAGAGATGAGTCCTTTACTCCTACTCCTAGACTATTAAAGTAAACTTTGACGAGTGTGGTCTCTGTGCTATGATGCACTCTAAATCCTGACTGAAAATCCTCAAATAAACTGTTCTTATGGAGAAAGTCACACAGCTGATTAGCTACGGCTTTCTCAAGTATCTTAGAGAGAAATGGAAGGTTTGATATCGGTCTGTAATTGGCTAAAACCTCTGGGTCTAGAGTGGGCTTTTTAAGAAGAGGTTTAATTACAGCTACTAAATATATATCAGGCTTTACAGCTGTTTACAAACTTGCTGTATCAGCCAGGTTTCAGTGAGACAAATAAATCAATATAATAATCAGATATTAATTCATTGACTAAAACAGCTTTAGAGGACAAGGACCTGCTATTAGTACACATTTAATTCTCTTATTTTGGTCTGGTGGAGATGTTGTTTTAATTTTTATTAAGTTTTTATGATGAACTCCTCTTCTGTTTGTTTTATCTTTAAATAATGTAGGTGGACGGGGGACAGACACAGTCTCTATACGAAAGGATTGGGTGGGCAGCTGCTCTAATGGAGGCGCAGAGAAGCGTGTAAGACTGCAGCTCTGCTTCCTGGTCTCAACTCTGGGCTGTTACGGTTTTGGTCGACTAATAAACTTGGCCATATTTCTAGATATGAGAGCTGCTCCATCCAAAGTGGGATGGATGCCATTAATTAAATAATGCCAAAAATTAATTATAGTGACCTCCGTGGCGTGGATAACAATCTTACTGTATCTACGTTTATCTTTAACCAGCAGTTTCAAATTTGACTTAATGTCGCCCGCTCTGGCCCCCGGGATGCATTTAACTGTGGCCCCCGGTGTCACTATCTTCACGTTTCGTAAAATGGAGCTGCCAATGACCAGAGTTGGTGTGTTGCTGAGTGGGGAATATTTGTTAGAAACGTGGTTGGTGGTGTACCGTGGGCTTCAGTTGTGGGCTATGCCTCCTTCGGACAGTCACCCAGCCTCCCGGCTGCTCAGGAACTGCAGGGGTGATTGAAGCTACCATTGGTGGTACCGCACCGGCTACAGGGGCCTTGCTAGCTATAGCAGCTACCGACTGTTCGGTGGTGTGGTACCATGCCTCTAAATCACTGAGCCTTGCCCCCAAAGCTACTAAAACTATGTTTAGTACAAG